>JAJOZX010000785.1:905000-912500 GCA_023014485.1 Bathynomus jamesi
TGTGTGTGTGTGTGTGTGTATACACATATTATATATATATATATATATATATATATATATATATATATATATATATGTGTATATATAATAATGTTATAATGTTTCACAGCAACAAAGACTAGTATCCACTCATGGCTGGTCTACCTAACTGTGTTCGTAATTGTGTATTGTGCATGTCCTCCGTGGTGGCAGATGGTATCTACAATTTTACGTGGGTTCCGAACCACAAAGCCTTAATTTTACTACCTTACACTATACCCAATCTATCAACATATACGTCTAATCGATTTTTAAACATGTTTATAGACGTCAGGGCAGAGTGAAAAACTCATTTTTCGAATTTTCAAATTGGCTAGTGTGGAAAATGTGTGGAGTAGTGAGGAAATAAGCTGGTATAAATTGAAAATCATAAAATTAATATCTTCAGGTGCCACAATGACCTTCAATATTGAAAAAAATTGAAAAAAGCAGATTTTAACCAATAATTACAGAAGAGTCCACGATGCACAATAGACAAGAATTTATTCACACTTGTATAAAAATAGCTCAGTCAACCTTTAAAAAAAGTTTCTATTCTCTAAAAACAGTTTTCTATAGTCAGCTCACTCAGCTGTCACGTGAGTACCTCGGTTCAGTGTAGCTGTCGCTCTCGTAGCAGGGGGGTGTTCTGTTGTTGGCGTTACTCAGATAGTCTAAACTATATTTCTTATATATTTTGCATTTCTGTATTGTGTTGCCCTAAGTTTGCCATGTACTATTAACTGAAATTAACGTATAATTGATATTAGCTCTTTCTTTTCAGATTTGTATACTTTCAAAATGTCTCGAGTTTGTGCAAAATCAACCAGGGCCTCAACTGAGTGCCCCATGTTTGGTATGGGGGAAGATTTGTGGCACAGGAATCTTCCTACATACGAAGGAGTTTTTAAATATTACTTGTTTGTAAGAAACGATTTGAAACAGAATACTAATAAAGATCCTTCAATATCTCAAATATTAGAACAAGTTGTTGATAAATTGAAAACAATTTGGGAAAGTGCTTCCGTCCCAATTCTGTCAGACAGGCGAATTGAAACAATGTTCAGAAGCTACCACGAAAAGTATCGTGTCATTATGAAGCCATACCAAAGCAGAAAAAATTCTGAAGCTTACAAAGCAAAGATTGATATGTTCAAAAAAGAAGCACACACGAAACTTTTTGACATTGCAGCGTGCAAGTGCAAAGTACTAACACAATGTTCTTGTCCCAAAGAAAAAACGGTTCCAAAGGAAGAAGTGACGTTCCTCTCAGATCAAAGGAGTGAAAGAAACTGTTTATTGATAGAGTAGATATTACACTCTCAAAGAAAAAAGCATCTACGTTGCTAAGAAAGCAAAAAGAAGCTTTGAGGCTCACCAAAGAATCTTCACAGGAGAAATTGCAGGATACAAATGTTGAATTATCATCATCGACATCAAAAGTGAAAGTGAATCTGGCGAAATATCAGACGATACATTTCCAGAGCCAGTTAGCTCGAAGAGAAAGCTCGAACAACCTGAAGAACAATTATTCAAGAAAAGGAAAACTACAAATCTACCTTCAGTGGCTACTGCTTGTGACAGGACTGCAGTTTCAGATCGAGCTGCAGCATTCATTGTTAGTGCAGTATTGCAAGATATTGGAGAAGTTTCTATTGACAATACATCTGAAGTAGTGGATAGGAGTAAAATCAGAAGAGAAAGACAAAAGAAGATATCAGAAATTATGAAAGATCAAAATCAGGTCCCAATCAGAGGAATCTATTTTGATGGTCGAAAAGATTCTACACTCTTCCAAGAAAAAAAAGAGTCCAAAGTGTATCAGAAGAAGGTAACAGAAGAACATATCACTTTAGTGAGAGAACCTGGTTCAGATTATTTGGGCCATTATTCTGTGAATTCTGGATCAGCTGAAGAAATATGTAAAGGAATGTTTGAGTATATTGGAAATAATGACATGAACCTGGAAAACCTTGTTGCCATTGGATGCGATGGTGCAGCAGTCAACGCTGGAGAAAAGGGAGGCGTTATAAGGCTTATAGAATTGAAGCTGAAGAAGCCAGTTCAACATTTAGTGTGCCAGCTCCATGCCAATGAATTGCCATTACGCCATTTAGTTGCAAAGCTGGATGGAAAAACATCTGGCCCCCGCGGATTCACCGGTCCTATTGGCAGGGAATTAGAGAACTGTGAGAGTCTTCCTATTGTCGAGTTTGAAAGGATTGATGCTGAGGAACCAACTGTAGACTGTGAAGATCTTAGCACCGACCAAAAATATCTAATTGATATTCATCAGGCCATAACAAAGGGATATTGCTCTCCAGATCTTGCTCATTGTAGTCCAGGCAAAATGGCACATTCACGATGGCTGACTACAGCAAATCGTTTGCTTCGTCTATACGTTTCAACTGTAAGTCCATCTGAGAACCTCATGAACATTGCTTCTTTTATAATGAAGGTCTACATCCCAATGTGGTTTTCTATTAAGCAAAGTACGTCTTTTGTCAATGGCTCAAAACATGTTTTCAAAACTATTGAACTAACAAGAACACTGAATGACGAAGTAAAGGATATTGTAAACCCTGTCATACAAAGAAATGCATTTTTTGCAAATCCAGAAAATATTCTAGCATCAATGATTCATGATGACCGCAGCGCCATAAGAGAATTAGCGTGGAGGCGAATAAAGAAAGCAAGGCAAACCAACAAGGAAAAAGTTGTGAGGCGTTTCACAGTACCTGTTATTCAATTTGAAGCTACTGATTATACTGATTTAATTAATTGGCAAAAATGCATTGTCACTGAACCACCTGTGACAAGACACCTGACAGAAAATGAGATTGAAGAATTCATAGAAAACAAGAGTACCCCTCCATTCGAGAAATTCCCTTGTCATACACAAGTAGTAGAAAGAATGGTAAAATTAGTGACTGAAGCATCATCAAAAGTATTTGGATTGAACGCGCGAGATGGCTTCATAAGATCAACACTTCAGTCACGTAAAAAAATGCCATCATTCGAAAGTAAAGCTGAATATAAAGTTTAAATAAAACGTTAATAGAAAAAAACATGCGCAAGGATGGGTGGTTGGGAGGGCATGGGTGGAGCTCGACACGCAGCCACCTCCTCGTGGTGAGTTCTGGATTATTTAGATCATTAATCAAATGAACATTGATCTAAATAAACTAAGAGCTGCGTAATTCAGTAACTATTTTGGTAATTGGAACACTTAATATATAATAATAACAAGTAAGTTTCAGTTATTGTACTAATGCAGAATATAAGAAAATCATTATATTTCACTTTTTTCGACGGCTTTGTAGCACCTGAAGATATAATTTCGCAGGACTAATATTTATGCACAGTCATTATCTATAGCACCCACATATTTTCCGCACTAGCCATATTTGAATTTCGAAAAAAGGTTTAAAAACCTCATTTTCGATCCGCCCTAATAGACGTGCTACTAATTACTTCTACCGGCAAACTATTCCACCTATTTACTATTCAATGCGTAAAAAAGTTTTCGGCAACTGCTGTCTTGAACCTTCTACTTGTCAACTTACACCCGTTATTTCTAGTCCTATTATATTGAGATATTTCGAAAAAGCTATCTCTATCTACGTTATCGAACCCATTCATAAACTCTTTCGATTTTGTCTATATCTTTGCGCATATGCGGATTCCAAAATTGGACCGCGTACTCCAAATGGGGTCTAACTAATGATTTATAAAGAGGAACTATAATATCGCGCGATTTGTACTCAAAATTTCGAGCTATAAAACCTAACACTTTGTTCGCCTTATTGACCGCTGCTGTACTTTGTTTCGCTACTTTTAAATCACCAGTGACTATAACTCCTAAATCTTTTTCCTGCTCTACGCTTGTTAAATCTTTCCCTGACATACTATACGCAAAATTACCGTTACGCGAACCTATATGCAAAATTTGGCACTTATCAACGTTAAATCTCATTTGCCATGTGACTGACCAATCAACGATTTTAGTCAGATCTTCCCGGATTTTACCTCTATTTTCGTCATTAATCGCCCTACCACCCAGCTTCGTGTCATTCGCAAACTTTGAAACTGTACTGACTATGCCGACATCTAAATCGTTAATGTATATAAGAAAAAGCAAGGCGCCCAATACAGAACCCTGAGAAACGCCACTCGCTACATTAGTCCAAAACGATTCCGCTCTATCAACGACCACCCTCTGTTTCCTACCTCGCAACCACTCTTCTATCCAATTTATTACTACACCCCTGATTCCATGAGCCTTAGTTTTTTCAATGAGTCTTTTGTGCGGCACGGTGTCAAACGCTTTGTGAAGATCTAAATACACTACATCAACCGCCCGATCTATCGTAAACGTCAACCACGCTTTGGAAAAATTCTAAAAGATTAGTTAAGCAAGATTTGTTTCGCCTAAAACCGTGCTGCGTAATTCTAACTAGTTTATGCACTTCTAAGTGTTCGACTATACGATCCCTAAAAGTATAATTTTATATATATATAATTTTATGTACATAATTTTATATATATATATATATATATATATATTTATATATATATATATATTTACATATATATATATTTATATGTATATATATTTATTATACAGTGCCCGCGAAAAGTATCCGATCACTCAAGAAAATACAATATTTTCCCTTGATATTCAGAGACACGTAATTCACTTTCTATTTGTTCTAGCGACATCTGGTAACTTTGAGGTTGCTCGCTGATATGAGAGCTATCCAACGCATTCTCAAATTAGTGTTCTGGTAGCCTTCGTTGCGGGTGGCTGTGTCTCAAATTTGTCAGATTTCACTGTTTGTGTAAATTTCTTGATATTTTTTTTTTTTTTACAAAAAGTGGTGTAAATAAAATTTATATATAATGTGTGCTAAAAAACAACTTAAGAGTGATTGTCGAGGTGCTATTGTTGCTTTGCATGCATGTGGGAAATCACAGAGACAGATAGCTAAGGAATTAAACTATCCCAAAGTACCGTTAATTTATGGGTTTCACGGGCTAAGAACAATGGTGGCCTAACCACGCCAGTCCCTAAAAAACGATCTGGCAGACCGAGAAAAACAAATTCGCGAACAGACAAACTTATGAAACGTTTTGTATTGAAAAACCCAACAATAACTGCGAAAGAAATAAAATTTAATATGAATAATTTGTTATCTGGTGTTTCTGAACGAACTATCCAGGAGCGGCTCCAAAAGAACTCGGATTACCATCTCGCCATGCTGCTAAGAAACCGTTCATTAATGAAAAAATGCGTAAAAGACGTGTCGTATTTTGTAAAAAATACATTCATTGGACTGTTGATGACTGGAAGAAGGTTTTATTTAGCGATGAGTCGACATTTTTGACATTCAGAAGTTGTCCAAAAAAGGTTCGCCGGCCTATTGGCTCAAATAGGATGGACCCTAAATACACCCTAAAGACAATGAAACACCCTCCAAGTGTGATGGTTTGGGGTTGTTTCGGTTACTATGGGCGTGGAAACTTATATTTTCTTCCGAAGAACACAACTATGAATGGTGCACGGTATTTAGCAATGCTACAGGATAAACTTCCAATGGCAATGGCAATCCAAAGGACAAAAACATACATGCATGATGGTGCACCATGTCACAGGGCCAAAATAGTGACAAAATGGATTACTGACAATAAATTTGATATTTTGGATTGGCCTGGTAATAGTCCAGATCTCAATCCGATAGAAAATCTGTGGCTAATAATAAAAAATAAGGTTGAATGCCACGACACTGGCTCAGTCGAAAAATTACAAGAGGCCATCAAAAAGGTATGGTGCAAGGAAATATCAGTGGAAGTTTGTCAAAACTTGATTAAATCCATGCCAAAACGTCTAGAACAAGTCATCCAAACCAAAGGACAGATGACAAAATACTAATATAAGGTTAGTATACATTTAAACATTGTTTTTTATGTAAAAAATACAAATTTCAAGGGTGATCGGATACTTTTCGCGGGCACTGTATATATATATTATGTATATAATGTTATAATGTTATAATGTTACAGACCAACAAAGACCCTAGGATCCACTGATAGTTGGTCTACCTAACTGTGTTCGTAATTGTGTATGTCCTCCGTGGTGACGGAGGGGACCTACAATTTTGCGTGGGTTCCGAACAACAAGAACATAAGAAATGCAAAAACTGCCTGTACATTGGGAACGACCAATTATTGCATAACTAATTAATTATCAATTTAAAACTAATTAATTATCGATTTAAAACTAATTAATTATCGATTTAAAACTAAAGATAGAATCTCTGGATCCAGAGGATCCAGTCATAATATGATAATATACTACTATCCACAAATATGTTACACTCTATATCTATTTATAACCAACATGCAAATGTATCAGATCCAAAGAATCCAGTCAATTTCATTACGGTATCCATCAATACTAGTACCTTGCCAACGAAAAATAAGTCACGGTCCATGTCGATTGCGGACCAAGTCAAAATTTACATATACATTACAATATATATACTTACGAGGAAAAGTGTAGGTGCGGCTGTAAAGAGTGTACAGTAATGTAGAATGTGTGTGCACCCATTTTGGGTCTCCCATTTCAAGGTGTTTGTGGGGCAAGTGAAGATCATGAGTTTTTCAATACTTCACAGTACAATGGGGGGGGCACCGCTAGGCAGAGGAATCTCTCTAAATGGGGTGTGTAAGGACAGAGAGTATCCCATAACCCAAGATGCTGCCTCCCTATATCCCACAACACTTGTGTTGAGCTGTGGGATCGATCACCACAAAGCCTTACGTTTACTACCTTAAACTATACCCAATCTATCAACATATTTGTCTAATCGATTTTTAAACATGTTTATAGAAGTGCTACTAATTACTTCTACCGGCAAACTATTCCAGCTATTTACTATTCTATGTGTAAAAAAGTTTTTGGCAACTGCTGTCTCGAACCTTCTACTTATCAACTTACACCCGTTATTTCTAGTCCTATTATATTGAGATATTTCGAAAAAGCTATCTCTATCTACGTTATCGAACCCATTCATAATTTTGAAAACCTGGATTTGATCACCCCTTAGCCTCCTAGTCTCGAGTGTTGTCAATTTTAACTCCTTAAGCCTATCCTCGTACGACTTTGACCTAAGCGACGGAATCATCTTAGTTGCTCGTCTTTGAACTCTTTCGATTTTGTCTATATCTTTGCGCATATACTGATTCCAAAATTGGATCGCGTACTCCAAATGGGGTCTAACTAATGATTTATAAAGAGGAACTTTAATATCGCGCGATTTGTACTCAAAATTTCGAGCTATAAAACCTAACACTTTGTTCGCCTTATTGACCGCTGTTGTACTTTGTTTCGCTACTTTTAAATCACCAGTGACTATAACTCCTAAATCTTTTTCCTGCTCTACGCTTGTTAAATCTTTCCCTGACATACTATACGCAAAA
>JAJOZX010000785.1:917500-1142500 GCA_023014485.1 Bathynomus jamesi
ATGATCTGGTGAGAAAGTGGGATAGGCCCTCACCAGCAGGATGGAGACATATTAAAGCAAGACTACAGCAAATAAATGTCCCCAAAACATTGGTAGGTAATCTGAATAGGTTAAAAGACTTGGAACATGCATCGCACGTGTCACAACTGAGTACACCTTCGCCCACAACAGCAGCCGTACCTCTGAAGAGAAGAAAGAAGAGAGTAGAAGGTCAACCTTATCCACGTTCCTCTAAAATACGCAAATGGCTAACGTATTAAGTAAGCACTATTATGACATTTCTAGCCCTGCATCCTATAGTGGCGTTAATAGACTGTACAGAGTTACTTATGGTGTAAGGAAAAAAGATGTTTAGAGATTTTTGCGTGCCCAGGATGCTTACACACTTCATAAACCGGTGAGAAAAAGGTTTAAAACAGCCAAGATAACAGCCGCATCGATTGACTCTATTTGGCAGGCAGATTTAACAGACATGCAAAGCTATTCAGTGTACAACGAAGGCTACCGCTACATCCTATTCATAATAGATGTATTCTTTAGATACCTGTGGCTAATTCCCCTGGAAAATAAATCGCCCGAAACAGTTGCTAAAGCGACCAAAACACTGATGTTGAAAGAAAACAGGGTTCTGGCTATTTTTGCACGGATATGGGAAAAGAATTTATAGGACGCACTTTTCAGAACATGCTGTCAGAGTTTAATATCAGCTATTACACTTCCAATCCTATACATAAAGCATCTTTAGCTGAAAGAGTTTAACGTACCATAAAGGAACGCATGCACCGTTATTTTACACATAAAAACACGTACAGATATATAAACGTTCTCGATTCACTGGCTTCATCCTACAACCGCTCACATCACCGTACGATCGGTATAACGCCTAACGATGTTTTAGAAAGAGGCAAGCGTCCGACAAGAGATGGAATGCCACCACCACCACCACACTCTGCGCGTTTCAAAGTCAGTGACTATGTAAGGCTGTCACGTTCGGAAAATAAATTCGCGAAGGGCTTTGAGCAAGGATGGACACGCGAGATTTTTAAAGTTAGGGCTATGAGGCCTAAAGGCGAGATAATGATGTATTACGTTGAGGTTTTGAATGGGGAAGAAATCCCGGGAGGTTTTTACCGCGAGGAACTGCAGAAAGTGGCCTTTAATTTAGGAAAAAATGTGTTTAAAATTGAGAAAATGTTTGGAAGTAAAGATACAGGAAAGAGAAAAATGTACCTGGTGAAGTGGCTAGGTTACCCAGAAAGCTTCAATACCTATATAAAAGCTGATGCACTAATGAAGCTTAATTAGTATGCAACATGATTCCTAACCACTTTACGTCACACTACCGTCCTCCTCGTCCCTCTCTGTACACCCTAGCAACATACTAGCTAACTTTGTAACAGAGCTCCACGGGCCCATTGAACGGGTTCTTGATTCGTATGAGGTGGGGCTATGTGAATTTCAGTTATCCACCAAATATTTAACTCTTGAAAATGAACAAATCATATTTCTAATCTATAGAAGAACCGACGAGTGCGAAAAAATAGGCATAACATTAGACAATACTATACGTTCAACCCTGTGCGGCAAGGAACAGTACTATAGCACAATTGTTTCGCTAGGAGCCGGGAATTATGACACAGCCATGGACATTGTGGCGGGTTTAAACAAGAGTCTTGAAAAGTCATACTTTTCATACGATTTACTTTTTGAAGTCGTAAACATAAACGCGCATGCATACACAGTGAAGCTAAAGTCGACGCTTAGTGGAAATATTAAAGATAAAGAACTGTTCAAAATTGTGGCTGAGAGGCGATATAGCGCAGCTTTCCAAAGAGACACCTTTCACGAGGCACCGGATGACTTGTCCAGCTTAATGTATCAATTGAAGATGGAGAAATTGGATGAAGACCCTGATCCCCCAGACGTGTGCCATATTTATAGCAATATAGTGGAACAACAGTTTGTTGGGGATACCCAGGCCCGCCTGCTGCGCATTGCCCACATCCCCAACCATAGAGGCCGGAGTTTGAGTATTACATATGACAGGCCCCATTATGTGAATGTCTCACTAACCTGATAACAACATGTCAATATATAAGAACGGTAGAGGGTAAAATTTCCCATTCGGTGACGGGAGCTTAACAGTGAAGCTCCACTTTCGACGCACTGAGTTATAATGGACAGAAAACCTCACGCTATCTATCGAGGTGTGTGGTACCAGCGTGGTAGCGGACTTGGATCCATTTTTTCATCCATACTACGCACCGCTGTCCCACTGTTGAAGAGGGGCGCCAGGTACCTAGGAAGGAAGGCGTTACAAACAGGTTTTAACGCGGCAGAGGAAATGCTCGCGGGAACTAAACCTAAAGAAGCTCTAAAAAAACATTTAAAACGTACACGGGATGAAATCATCAAAGATGCGAAGAGAAAAATGCGTGGCGGAGGAAAGAAGAGAATTGATAGGAAGAAGAAGGGGGTGCCAACACGTGGCGTAAAGAAGAAGAGGGCTGTTAGGAAGAAGGGGTCACGTGGCCTTAAACGTAAAAGGGTGCCAAAAAAGAAGTGTTCTAAGCGTATGAAACCTATGACCGATCATTTTTTAACTGATATAAACTGAGGACGCTACTCTCACGATTCATAGATTGATTGATACTCGTCGAGGGAGGTGGCACTGTTTCTAACTCACCATGGCCCGTTTCATTCATCCTTGTAGTTCACAATGCTGTAAATCGGAGCTATCCCTCTTTGAGATGCCTCCAATTCAAGTTTCTCTTGAGCAAAGTGACTTTATTACAATTAACCTTTTAAACACATTTAGTTCACCCAGTGCCCCTATAGAATTCGTGGTACCCAGCTCAGGCCCTTACGTTTTTTATCCGAGCTGTATGCACATGTATACTAAACTTCGCATAGCTCATTCTAACCGAACGGATTGCGGTGATAATTATGTTGCATATCCCGAAAGAAACTTTCTACACACCATATTCAGTCAGTGTGACGTGTATTTAAATCAGACTAACATCTCAGCAGGCACGGGGTACTATCACCTACGAGCATATGTGGAAAATGTCCTCAACTTTTCAAAAGAAGCGAAGGACACCTTTTTATCCGCCGAGGGGTATTACCACACTAAAGATGAGGGTAGTATAAAGGATAAATTTAAAAATTCTAAAAAAAGATATACGAATGTTTTGGACGCCTGCACACGGACTTTACATTCCAGGAGAAGTTGATTATGAATGGAGTAGATATGAAACTGAAGCTTACCCGCACGAGCCCTGAGATCTGTATAAATCTGGGAGCTGACCAAGAAGAAGGCGAAACCTGTTGTGATACACATCATGGAAGCATATTTGCGTATACGCCGAGTGAAATTAAGCTCTCCGAAGCAAATAGAAATTGAGAAAGAGCTGGTACACGCCACAGTGAAATACCAATTAACAGGGTACAGATCAAACTGTACACGATCCCCGCAGGCCTGACGTCGAAACAGATAGAAAACATAGCTCTTGGAATCCTGCCTAAAAGGATTTTAGTTGGAATGCAAGACCACGCCTCGACAAATGGAAATTATAAAAAGAGCGCCCTGAAATTCGAAAATTTTTGGCTTAAAAATATTACTTTATATGTCAATGGTGTCGCACTGGGCGGGACATTAAATATGGACTACTCGTCAGATGCGGTGTTCCCACTCTGCGCGAGAGCTTACAGCAGTTTAGCGCATAATACAGGCGCGTGTGATGAACTTGGAATCGGCCTAACGCAGAAAGAATTTGTGGAACAGTTTAATATTTACTCATTCGACCTTACACCTGACTTAGCCGCGGGCGTAAATGCGCATTTAAACGCCGTTTCCGGAACATAAACACAGATTTTTAAAATGGATGCAAATACACTCCAGAGAGTGATGAAAAGTGACTGTTTCGCGCGTTCCAAATTTATCGGAGTTTTTGCAAAAAATGAAATATTGAAGCTGGATACCTCGAGAAGCAGGTGCGGGATTATTGTTAACACCGACGTTGCGGGGGCCGAGGCAGTGGCGGACTGGCTAGGCTGTCAGTCTGCCATGTGGCAGATGGGCCCCCCCCTAGAAAAAAGGGAAATTGGCCCCCTAGACCTGAGGTAAAAAAAATTGGCAGCCAATCTATTATACTCATATATAAAGTTTAAATAAACATAAGTCAGTTGGGCCTGATGAGATATATCCTAGAATCTTAATTGAGGGTGACAGTATTTCTATTACATGAAATAGATGTAATTTATTTAGATTTTTGTAATTATTTGTTTGTATTTTTTCATTTTGTATTTATTAATATTGTAATTTTTTTGTATTTTTTTATTTTGTATTTATTAATATTGTAATTTTTTTATTTTTTATTTTGTATTTATTAATAGTACCGTATATAAAAAGGCAAATGTATTAATAACTTCTTTAATTTGTTAAAATTATTGCAGGTTTTAAACTTTTAGAAAGTAGCAAAAATTAATAAATTTACCAGCCTAAAATACAGTTCTGCCAACCTGCCTGTCACTGCGACATTTTTAACTTCATTAGTTTATTTAATAGTTGCCTACATGCTTCATTAAAATCAATTCCAATTTATCAAAGTAAGTCTCTTATTTTTGTTATTGCTGTTATATATGTATAATTATATTTTACCCATTTCTATGTCCATATATAAAAGATATATAGAGTTATGTATATGTTTTATATAAACCTGCTATATATAAAGATAGATATAAAAATAAATAAGAAAATACATGTAATAGTATTGAGAAAAGATTACAATACATTACATTACAATTACATTACAATACAGTTACAGAATACATATATTCATTCATTATAGTATAATTCAAGCATTGTTATTTGTTTTGAAATTTGTTGATCTTGATTATATTAAAAGCAATTAGTAAATCAGATTACTTTATTAATTTTTTTTTTTTTTTTTATATTTCAGGTAAGGTGTCTAAAATATTTAGACAGTGGGTTCAGGAATTCTATTAAAAGTCTATATAAAACCATAATATATATATATATATATATATATATATATTGTATCATTTCATAAAAACAGCGTTAATCGGCCAATAGCTAAATATATAACCAAAATCGTACGCCCGCCAGAGTACTGACTCTCAATTCCTTCCAACCTTTGGAAATTCTGGGCGACAATGTTATACTCCTCTTTTGGCGCGCTCTGACGCACCTTCATGCCGGCGAAAAGAGCTGGAGTTGCCATCTTAGTTCGTTCGAAGTTCTACTACGACTAATACGTATCGGTTTGATTCCGTAAATTTAGCCCGTTATTACTTCAATTAACTTCGTTTTATAATAAAATGCCAAGAATTAACATCATTCACTAATGATTCTAATGAATGTCGAATTCTTTTAAGATCTAGAATTCATTTTATTCACTCGTCATTCCACCTATATATGTATTTATACCCGGGTGTTAATCGTTGACCCAAGTGTTTGAGAACGCCATTGTGGATTGTCTTACAAGAGAAGAACCATCCAGGGGTAGCTATTTAGATTGAATTGGAATTTCATTAACGTTCGTCAAGTTGAACCTTCGACAGGTTGACTGGGGTTATCAGCTTGAAACGAGTTAATTGCGATTCACGAGCTTAATCTGACTAGCAGTATATATTGTGGAACAACCAATTGCATAATGTCGCAAACTAAATCGATACTTTATAGTTGGGCTTGTAAAGACTAACTTATTTGTCAATCTAAATTAAACAAATTTAAATCTACTCAACTTCAGTCTAAATTAAACAAATTTAAATCCACTCAACTTCAGTCTAAATTAAACTGATTTAAATCTACTCAACTTCAGTCTAAATTAAACTGATTTAAATCTACTCAACTTCAGTCTAAATTGAACTGATTTAAATCTACTTAACTTCAGTCTAAATTAAACTGATTTAAATCTACTCAACTTCAGACTAAATTAAACTGATTTAAATGTACTCAACTTCAGTCTAAATTAAACTGATTTAAATCTACTCAACTTCAGTCTAAATTAAACTGATTTAAATCTACTCAACTTCAGTCTACATTAAACAAATTTAAATCTACTCAACTTCAGTCTAAATTAAACTGATTTAAATCTACTCAACTTCAGTCTAAATTAAACTGATTTAAATCTACTCAACTTCAGTCTAAATTAAACTGATTTAAATCTACTCAACTTCAGTCTAAATTAAACTGATTTAAATCTACTCAACTTCAGTCTAAATTAAACTGATTTAAATCTACTCAACTTCAGTCTAAATTAAACTGATTTAAATCTACTCAACTTCAGTCTAAATTAAACTGATTTAAATCTACTCAACTTCAGTCTAAATTAAACCGATTTAAATCTACCCAACTTCAGTCTAAATTAAACAATTAAAAGCGTCCAATAGTGGGAACCGTAAGTTTTAATTTAAACAATACCTTTTCGAACCTGAGGTAAGGGTGGACGCGGGTAGCCGTGGGGATACCCTTTTTAGGCTGCTGAATTTTCCACATAAGGAAATGGAACACATGAAACGGAAATTTGGAGCACATAAACGGAAAGATAAACGAGAAGCAGAAAGAAATGATTCAGCAAAAAAGTGCAGGCCTATAACAGCATTTATGATATCAACACCTATATCTACATGTCAGAAAGAGGAAAGCGACTTACAGAGAAATTCAACTACAACTGTTCATGCTGATTCTGTAGATCTAGGACAAAGATGAAGGTATGCCTAACTTTTTTGAGACTGTAGATGCTGATTTTTATGATTCTGAATTAGCTGGTGGAATAACAGTAACTGAACCTGTGCCTGTACATGTACATAATAAAAAACATCTAGTAGCTGATTTAAATAATGATGAGAATCAACCAACATTTAGAGAGGATAAGCTCTTTCAATATCCTGCAAGAACAGATTTGAAATCTTTTTTCAAAGAGCATCCAATTCAGCCACATGATCATGATCTGCCATTTAATGTAAAGTTATATAAGCGAAAAATTATGGGTGACACTGGTTAATATATAATAAGAAGAATAGGTCACTATATTGTTCATTTTGCTTGGCATTTGAGTCACCAACCTCTTCTAACCTATCTACTTTTGTGCGATGATTTAATGATTACAGCTGCATTAGCCAGTGCTTATCAGAGCATGAATTAACTGGTATACATAGCAAGCATGCTCAGGAATATATCAGTGTAGTAAATGATGGTGGTTTAGCTCGTTTTTTCGCTGCATCATTGCAGAAGCGAAAAGATGAAGTACTAAAGCAGAGAAATATTGTTGCCAGAGTTGTAGATATAATAAAGATGTTAGGTAAACAAGCTCTTGCTTTTCGTGGACACAGAAATGAGTCAGCATATTCTCTTCTTGATAAAACAGAAAATCATGGAAATTTCTTGGCTACTGTGCAGTTGATGGCAAAATATGATCCTATTATGGCTTCTCATGTTTCCATGGTGAAGGAAAAGTCTGAACAACGATGTGAAAGATTGGAAAAACAAAGAAAGGCACAAAGTAAAGGTCGTGGTAGTCTTGTCACATTCTTGAGTAAAACAACCATCTCTTCTTTGACCCAAATTATGAAGAATATGATACAGGAAAAAATTACTCAAGAAGTTGCTGAGTCCAAGTATTATTCCATACAAGTAGATTCAACCCAGGATATTTCATTAATTTATCAATTTAGTATTGTTATTCGATATGTACTAAATGGTACTAGCCATGAACGACTACTTGCAATTGTTCCAAGCAATGATGGTACAGGGCAGGGACTTTTTGACCTATTAAATGAAACATTACAACGTCTTGAAATAGATCCGAAAAACTGCTTATCAGATAGCACAGATGGCGCTGCAAACTACCATGGACAATATAATGGCTTACAGAGTAAAATTGCTGATGTAGCTGATCAGCATGTTCATGTATGGTGCTATGCCCATGTACTCAATATAGTAGTTACTGAAACCACGAAGTGTTGTGTACCAGCAGTTTCCTTCTTCAATTTACTCCAGAATTTAGCAAAATTTGTGAAGGTATCATATAAGCGAATGGCCATCTGGATTGAAGTTGTTGGACATCATCTGGGGAAAGAAAAGATGAAACGATTAAAGCTAATTGGTGAAACCAGGTGGTCAGGGAAGTCCAATGCAGCAACTACTATATTTGGAAATTTTGACGAGATATGTGTCAGTAATTTTGTGGATCTTCTGACATGTTTATCCATTATTCAAAGCTCTAACAATTTTGATGCAAAAACAAAACGGGAGGCAAGTGTTTTACTGTCCAACCTTCTAGAATTTCAAACAATATTGACAGCATTCACATACTTATATATCTTTCAAATTACAGCCCCTTTGTCAAGCTACTGTATCTACAGACAAGTGGCTTAAATATGTTTACTGCATGAAATATGGTGGAAAAATCCATTACAGATTTGAAGAAAAGATCAAGAGAATTTGATAAAGTATATAGTCAGGCTTTGAAATTTGCAAACAAATCCAATGAGCACATTGCACAATTCAGTAATGATGAAAATCAAACTGAAAATTGATTTTGTAAAAACTGAGTTACCAGTCAAGAGGAAACATAAAACAAAGAGAATGGCAGATGAACTAGCTGCTGATGAAAAAAATACATCTGATTCTTTGTCAGACTATCGTGTACATGTGTTCAACTTGATAATGGATCGTGTTGTACAATCACTGGAATTCCGTTTCATTGACCATAGACAACTATATAAGGATATGTCATGCCTCGATTCATCAAATTATGAATATATTACTAAAAATGGTCTTGAAGAAGAAGCATTGGAAGGTATTCTTGAGCTTGCTCCAGGGATAAATAGAAGTGAAGTAAAATTAGAATTGCAGATTTTTGCATCGAACTTTGAAATATTTAAGCTTTTGCTGAATGATGATAATGCAGAGAGCAGGAGTAAAATGAATTCATGCTCTAAATATTGTGGCAATTGTCCATCATGTGTTCTGTATATTCTTGCATCAAACAGACTTAATGACAAGGCATATGATAATCTTTACCAAATGTACAAAGCTATCTGTACACTGTGACTCAAGTTCAGTGTGAACGGGCATTTTCTAAGCTTAAAATAATAAAAACAAGATTACAAAATTCTTTGTCGGAGGAGAATCTGGAAGCATACATGTTGATGTCTATAGAAAAGTTCATGTTGGATGAGTTAGACATGGAAAATATAATAGAACGATTTGCAAACTCGAGTAATGAACTTAAAAAACTACGCTTAGTATAGCATGTATGTATGTATGTATGTATGTATGTATATGCAGGCAGTACTTGTAAAATATTTGTATTTATTGGTAAAATAAATTTATAAAAAAATATTAACTTTTTTATTTAAACAAACTTGACTCATAAATAGGCCTATTAGGATAGGACTGGAAATGAATTATGTAATGGAGTTATGGGCCCCCTGACCCCTTTGGCAGACAAAATTTTATGATCCAGTCCGCCACTGGGGCGAGGGTATTCACTGGTTTGCGATCTATTTTAAAACTAAGGAAAGAATGTACTATTTTCACTCATTCGGATTTCCACCATGGCATGACTCGGCAATCGTAAATTTTATCGCGCGATTACGTGTGCCTAAGATTATCTGGTCCCCATATCGCCTTTAAGGGCTTTATACTGAAACATGTGGACTGTATTGTATTTTGTTTCTCGTGCATGTGTCGCGCGGGAAGGGCTTTATGAATTTTTTAAAATTATTCGATTTGTGTGAGAAAAATATCAACGATAAATATGTGTGAAGACAGAAAAAAAAAAAGTTCCCATATGTTGCTACCCCCTGTAATGTGTAAGACCTATATTGTGTATACATTTGTAACAATTAAGAATTGGGGACTGCCCCTTTTTGTACATGTTTTTCTACTGTTTAATAAAATGAAAATATGTTACGTTTTGTTAATATCCTCAAAAAATACTTACATAATCTCATAGATGAAGGTGCAATCGATTGACCGGTTGGGTTGTGTGCCAGCTGGTTGCCGCTAAAAGTAATGTGTATGATGGTAAATATATATATACATATATATACATATATATATATATATTATATATATATATAATATATATATATATATATATGGATCATTACGCAGTGAATAAACACATCTTTCAAAACATCTTTATTGCACTTTGTTAAATTCCAAAAGAAATGTAAAAACAATCTATATAGTTTCAATGCACCTACATTATTTCCTCTACAGGTTGACGCCCACTGTCCCGCGCCAACACAGCTAGTTCTGGGCTGGGGGAGAAACCATCCTTCCAACAAAAGTGGCGATTACACATTCTAATTCGGCGTCGCTCCTGTAATTAAAACATATCCATGAGTCACCAGACAATATTTAAAAAAAAATTCCAAGTGCGTGCAAATGTTAAAATAAATTCAATCTGGAGAACTTCCTATAAACATTAAAAAACGAGAAAAGCACAAATAAAACACATCATATATATATATATATATATATATATATATATATATATATATATATATATAGCCGAAATAATTGCGTTGGAAACAGATAATAATTGAAAAGATAGGGCTAATTTTAAGTCTAAAACTTCAGGTTCATATGAACGTCGACCTTCATAAATTAATAGAACAGTACATATGTATAGTATATACATGAATTTCATACCATATATAGAAGAAATGATTGTCTACAGATTGATATAAAGTTCAAAGTTCCCCGTAGTGCATTTCATATTTTATAAGAATTTAAATATCTAATATACTATTTCAGAAATGAAGCCTTATACAGTATATAGATATATATATATATATATATATATATATATATATAACAGTTTTTTTGCGCACACCTACAGGTCGCTACAATTGGTGTAGAACAATGCGGTTTTCACCATTCGATGCTTCTTTTTATTTTGCAGTGCCCATGCTAAAAAAAATCCCTAACATAATTCCTTCCCCCCTTTTAGGGATACAGTTCTTCCCATGCCTGTACACGCATTTTTTTAATTTTTCATTTTTAATCATAATTTTGGCACAAAATAAGTCAATATTTACTAAACATTTAATATCATTCGATTCACAAAAGATTTACTTATCGATTCAATTTAAAAAAGTATATGTTTTTAAAATTCATAACGAACTTTTTGCCAAAAACTAAAAACAAACATGCATTTTTAAAATTCAATAATTTTTCTACAAAATATTTTGTTATTTTTAAATTTCAATGATTTTTATAAAAAATATTTTGATATTTGTTATAATTTTAACATTTTTCGATTCACAAAAGATTTCTTTATCGATTCAATACAAAAAATTACATAATTAAAACGGGCAATTTAAATAAATACGAGTTTAAAGTTAAACGAGCCACACTCGAAATCATTTACCGTGACTTTTGTGCGTTTTATTGCTGTGGCTTTTGTACAAATAATTTTACGTATACACAAACAATTTGATAGGATATTGATTTATCATTCTATTTTTTAGTTGTCATAGAAATACGTTAATTAAGTTATCTGATTAGATGCGCTTTTATAGTTGAAGATCATTTTTAGAAAATTATTTATTTTCCCCACTTTAAAATATTACAAAATTTCTATTAGGTATCCTAATATCATTATGCCTGTCGCTGTAAGTAAGAAAATAGCAATTAAATAATTAATTTTAAAACATTAAATGACGTCATCAAGATCATTACGAAACCTATGGTAAAATTATTGAATACCCGGTTAGGTTCATTGAATGCCAGGTTAGGTCATCTGTACGTCCTTGACGATTGGTTAGGTTAAGTCGTGATATTTTCGTTGGCTTTAACGAAAATATCATGACTTAAAATAACCAATCGTCAAGGGTGTACAATTAACCTAACTGGGCATTCAATTAACGTACCCTGGCATTCAATTAATCTAATCGGGCATTCAGTTGACCTAACCGGCCATTTAATTAACCTAATCGGGCATCATTACTATTATAATTTAGCAAAAATGTGTCTGCCTGTCTGTCCGCAGAAAAAACTTTTACGTTTCTGAACCGATTTCGACCAAACTTCGTATGGTGGATGGGGGTGATGAGTAATGAACGAAAATATATGTCACCAACCCCCCCCCCCCACCACCACCTCCACTACCAATTACTGGGCCCTCGGGCCCCCAGCACCGCGATAAAACTATAGAAAAGAACGCAGCAATGAAAATCTTGAGCTTCACATTGTGTCAATATTTGTGAAGCTTAAGATTTTCATGACTATAGTTTTATTGACCAAATAATTGAACCCCCAGTAATTAGGGGCCTGCGACCCCCCAATTACTGTCAGTTCAATTATTTGGTCAATAAAACTATAGAAAAGAACGCAGTCATGAAAATCTTGAGCTTCACATCCGAGTTCATCGTATCGAGATTTGTGAAGTTTTAGATTTTCATGGCTGCGTTCTTTTCTGTAGTTTTATTGACCGAATAATTGGTTCGCCAGTAATTGGAGGGTCACAGGCACCCCAATTACTGAGGCCCAAGGTGAGAGGAATGGGAACGATATCCAGATAAAGGGCTATTGATGTTGAAAATAAAATATGCCGTAGGCCCAGAATTCGGTTTGGGTTGAAGGTCCAATCACCGCAGATCTAGCAAAATCAGCGCGTAGCGCCGATCTTTTGCTAGTTATAACTATTAAACCTTTAGAAAATAAAAATTATAATTTTTAGCTAATTATATCTTATAGTAAAGTCACCAAACTTTTTCTCAGAAAAATAGAGAAAAGTGTTCTAAAATTAAAAACTGCCGAGGGCTGATATATATATATATATATATATTATGCCGAAATAATCGGGTTGGAAACGGATAATAATTGAAAACATAGTACGGTTAATTTTAAGTCTAAAACTTCAGGTTCATACGAACATCGACCTTCATAAATTAATAGAACAGTACATATATATGGTATGTACATGAATTTCATACCATATATAGAAGAAATGATTGTCTACAGGATGATATGAAGTTCAAAGTTCCCCGTAGTGCATTTCATATTTTATAAGAATTTAAACATTATAACTATTAAACCTTTAGAAAATAAAAATTATAATTTTTAACTAACTATATCTTATAGCAAAGTCACCAAACTTTTTCTCAGAAAAATAGAGAAAAGTGTTCTAAAATTAAAAACTGCCGAGGGCTGACATATATATATATATATATAATATATATATATATATATTCAGTATATATATATATATATTGAATATATGGGCACACACATTAATTAAACATGATTTTTGAAAACACTTATTATGACATTACAGATTACTTACATTTCAACTGAATTGGCTGTAGATTCTTGAACCCAGTCACAATTTTCGGTAACAACTTGGGATGCTAAAAGATCGCCACGATCTGCGGCGCTGAACAGATGAGAGCCACATGGCTGTATCGGTCTTGTTCAAAAAACAGTTCAGGACAGTTATAGATTTCGTCCATCATTTGTGTGTATGTTGCTATAAATTGCACGAGAAACTGGCCCTAGACGACGAAACTCTCCATTTTATAGGGGTCTATGTGGCCAACCCACAAGCATAACCTTAACTTCCTATTGGTTTACAGCTCATGCTTTTTCGACCAATCCGTGAGCAGCGATCCTTTTTCACGAACAATGAATGGGAGGAGCCACGAAAGGTGGGGCGGGGTTTAGCTATAGGCTTCTTGAGAACGAGTTCATTCAGGTATTCCGCGCGGTGATTGGCAGTTCGCCATCAAATCTGGGTGGAGCATCATACCCGTTTGTTGGTAAAACCAGTTCGTTCTCGTATTGTTGAATTTCGAAAAGTTTTTTTTTTAGATTTGCTCTCACAGACACCTGCATATTTCTATTGTCCTGAAGGTCCTTTGTCTGCTTTGCAGACAATGCCACATTTAGTATCTGCGAAAGGTGGATCTGTGACCTTTGCGGGGTTGAACAAAGCCTTAGCCGATATAAAACGTACCTTTTCCCATTGGCGGAGGCTTTTCTACAAGTGTTAACAAAGAAAATCAAATTTCGGAAAAATATCTATTTCATTTTTCGCTAAATCAGAAAATGTAAATACAAAAACTCAATACAGAAAGGTGAGCTGTGAAGGATAAAGCCGCGTGTGTGTATATATATATATATATATATATATATATATATATTATATATAATATATACAAAGCTGGGCACAAACCGTTAATCCGTTAATCGTTAATTAACGAAGTTAACTTTTTCGTTAACGATTTAACTTTTAAGTTAACTTTGAAAATCATTATCGGACTAATTAACTTCCGTTACATTTAACTTCCGTTAACTCAAGTCCGTTAACACAAAAAATTCATAAATAAACGTTTAAAAGTTTATATTATTTTCAGTGCTGAGCAGGTGCGCAATTAATCCGCCACTGTTAATAGTGATGAACGAATTTCCATTTCCGCAGTGCAAAATCAGGCGATATATTTGTTTCCGTCGCCACAATTTGTGTCTTACCAAATATGTTAGTTATTTATGGCATTGGTTTGAGCAAAACATGGTCGACTGTAAAATCAGGCGGAAAGATTTGCCATTTGAGTTGAATGTTTCAACTTCTTTCAAGAAATATCACGAGCATTTTAAGGCACTTTCAATAATATATATGTAACAATTACAACAAATAACTACATTCGTTTCATTTGCAGTCTGTCTCTTGCGCAACATGTTTGTGCTAGTGAATATTTAAAAATAATCGTTGTCAAGTATGGAGGGTACAGTCGAGGAGGCCATGAAGCAGCAGTCCAACGAAGTGGGCAGCAACAGTGGAGGCAGCAACAACAAGGAGGAGGAGGAGGAGGACTTCTTCAGTGCTGTCATCCAGACAAAAGAGAGCAGCAGAAGCCACAGATCACTCAAGGGCAAGGCCCAGAACTTGGTCAAGACCTGGCTGGAGACCAACTCCAAGGACTTGCTGACAGATGCTGCCTTCTTGGGTGAGCAAGTGTTGGTGGACTTGTTCATCAAGTTCAACACAGCCATCCCCTCCGTTAACGTTAACGGTTTATCGGTAACTTCCGTTACATGTTTAACGAAGTTAACGGATTAACGGTTAACGAAGTTAACTTTTGGTTAACGGATTAGCGGTTAACGAAGTTAACTTTTTGGTTAACGGTGCCCACCACTGTATATATATATATATATATATATATGCGTACTGTTTGACCGTGTATATATATGACCCCATTGTGTCCTCATTTTGGAACAAAAATAAAATTTAGGACGTGTCATGTCTTAAAATTTATTTCTTCTGGTAAGGTCATACTTTTCAAAGGAAATATATATACAAGGTTCCAGATTTTTGTATTGTACTGTGACACCTTGCCGTAAATTTAGATTAGTTTTCGGACAAAATGCTAATAAACGATGTGGACATCCATAGGCCTAAAACTTGCTTAAAATAGAATAAATACAATTTATATTTAGTTGGGAACTCCTGCTTATATATACTGTAAGTTTGTGCGTAAAAATGAAACCCTTTACCTGGAACAATCTTAAAGGTAGCTTCACCTTTTGTCTTCAAGGACTGCGATAGTTTAATCTGTAGATGTGCAACAATCGGGTGGGACCACTGGCCTATTGTATTACCGCACGATTTGTTTCGTATTGAAGCAGCGGTGTTTCATCTAATTCAGATTGAGTGTATTTCTTTTAAAATAAATAATGATTTCTTCTCTATCTAACTTGAATTTTGTTAACGAAAAAATTGCAAAATAAATAAATAACTGTTGAATAAACATAAATTTGTTATACGATGTTAATAACTTCTCCTACAGAACTTCAAATTACAATAATTTATGATGGAGAAAAGAAAATAAAGAAATAATGAATTTAAAAAAAATTATATTAAATAATAAAAGACTACTTCCTCAGCCCAACCTCTACAACGCTTGGTTGAGGCGCAGGGTTTCCAGCAAACGGTCACTGTGACATCTGTCTCTATTACGTGCGAGTTTTGCACTTTGCAATAATGTATCGTATTGACTGATTATATAATTGTTTGGTATCGGATTTCTGGATATTTAATTAATTGTTATTTGACAATTCAGGGTTCTAAGCCAACTGGGTAATTAATATATGATTCACCCGGGAGGCACTGGCTGATGATGATCTAAGACGATGGCACCCTGAGACGCTGGCAGTCAATGGCTGATGATGCCCTAAGGCACTGGCTGATGTGCCCGAGACACTAGCTGAATAAACCAACTGGCTGATCAGTGCCCTATAAGAGGGCGGGGTTCGGACGATGGAGTCATATGAGCTCGGCAATCAGCCGAGCAAGGACCTCTGGGTCCTCTCCTCTTCCTCTACTTCTATCTCTTTCTGCTCCTTTGGGGGTGAGGCGTTCCCTTCTCCCCCATAGAGGCCTCTTAGGTTAGGTATGCCCCTTTCGGGGGTTCAGCTTTAGGGGGAACTCCGCCTCCAAGTTGCACACCCCTTGCAATCCCATTTTGGGGTTGGCAACAAAGGTTGGCACTCCCCTTTGGGGGGGATCAGCTTGGGGGATAACTCCAGGTTGCATACCCCTTGCAGTCCCATTTTTGGGTTGGCAACAAAGGGGACGGGGAATTTTTTCTTTTTTCGTTTTTTTTAACAAAGGGGGGTGGGGGTGGCACTCTTGCAACATTACGTAACATTTCTGCACTCTCCCTTTTTGACACTATACTACTCACTCCATCGTATAAAGTTTATTTTGTTTCTCTCAAAGTGGGACATAAATTGAAAAGTAACCTAGAGGTGTACGATTACAAATTTTGTTCCAAAAACAAATTTTCAATTCAAAGAAAATGTTTGCAATTATTCTAGTCTCAAAAAGGATTTATACAGAGGTTTTTTTTTATTTCTGTGTAACCCTAGAACTAGCACTAAATTCGAATTTTTTTATACAGTGTACACGTAGGGTGTCCCAGCCTCACATGTGAAAATAAAAATTTGCAAGAGTCAAATCGCACACCGCTTTAATTAATTACACTTGAAGAAAGGAAAACATGGGCGAAATTTCATTGGCCTATTAGGAGGGGAAGGGTCCCCTCATTGACCTTGTTTATTCGACCCTATATGAACAAACGTAAATGCTCAGCATTAACCATAGTGGAAGAATGAAATGTAAATTCTTTCTAATGACTAAATTAAAGGAAATGGAAATTCTTCCTAATGGCACATTTCATTTCGGGGACAGAGGATCTTTTTGTCTGCTGAGGGGAACTGCTGGCGGTGGTATTCGACGACTTGGTACACGAGCTGCCGTTCCTCCTCGTTTTTTGTCAGGCCTCGTTGAAATCTTCCGCCAGTTTCACCGCCCGTTCTGCCGCGTCGTTCACAGACTTCAACGATGGTGCACATCCTTCGAGATCTTTGGGGTTTTTGGAACCGGCAGCTTCAGGCAATGAAAAAGGTTTTGAGTCCTTTTCGTGACCAAGGTGCTCAAATCCGACCGTCTCACGGTCAAGACACTCTTTCCCTCCAGCCGACGCAGATCTTTTGGGTTTTCGGTCTTCTTGTGCAGGTTTTGGAGCATGGCCGTCTTCTCTGCATCGGTGGTTTTGGAGGAGAACATAGCGAGTCCGGCTAAATCTTCGCTTAGGTACCAGAGGTGGCCCCGGAATTTCGTCAATGTGGCGGTACCTACATCATGATCCACCGCCTTGTACCGCTCTAGGTCCTCCAACAGCTCCAGGTCATTGACGGGCGCGTCCGCCGTCAATGGAGCCTCGAACCACCTCTGGAGGTAGATGGTGACGGCAAAGACGTTTATCCTGCGTAGTGACCGGACCTCGTGAGCGGTCAGGTGGAATTGGCTTCGGAAGATGAACATCTTAAGACAGTAAATGCCTTTGGCCATCCACCTGGCCCGGTGGTATGCTCCAGGACGATTGTACCGGAGATCTCGTTTGCCATGACCATCGAGGAAGACCAGAGCGAGGATCAGGAACTCCCGGTAATCGTCTCTTGGGTGGCCAACTTCAAGCTGGTCTTCAATGAAGTGGACAATCTGCTCTTTTTTCAACGCCACCCATTCCGAAAGGATGTCGCTTGGGCCATCGCCGTTGAACGGAGAAGCCTGCTTCTGGTCGATGAACTCCCATTGGGATTTGAAGCGAGCGAACAGCGCAATTTCGGGGCCAGAAGACCTGAAGAACAGGTCAAAGACTGAGGTGATTACCAATTCCATCATGTGGTGTCTGCAAGCCAGGAAAAGAACGCGGCGGTCCATTTGGTCCTGGATAATCGTACAAGCGCCGCTGTGAATACCGGTATTCGCCGCTGTTGTGTCGAAGCAGAGACCGGCAATCCATGGTTGAACTTGCGGCCAATCGTCCAGCACCTTCAGAACAGCTCCAGCCATCCGCTGTCTCGTGCTGTCAGGGTTTTTTGGGATCGCCAACAACTTCTCAAGATTCTTCCCGCTGACCAGCACTGGTATGCGATCCGATTTCCCTCCATCCGAATCAGGGAGGAGTTTGCCATCAAAGTGGACGACAAGCGGCGTATCAGGATTGAACTCGGTCTTGATTTCGGCTGCCAAGTTCTTCCTGGACTTCTGCCGTGAACGGTGAAGACTTGATTTGGACAAGGTGACCGAGGATAACTCAACTCCCGCGGCAGCGAGTGCTGGAGCCACAATGTGCATCGCTTGGCGTACTGAGGTTCCAGTTCGATCCAGGGCTGCAGCAAAATTGGGATATTGGATGATCCTCCTTGCCGACACTTGGCCGTCCTTGGGAGCGGATCGAGGAGCCGAAGAACCAGGAGAGGAATATTGGACATCATCATTGGATGCTTCGGCCATGGACTCCGAAGAAGAAGAAGACCCACTTTTCACCGTTCCTTTTGCTTGCAGTGAGTCCATCTCTTCGCGGCTTTTCTTCTTCCTCTTCTCTTCAGCTGCTCGGCGTTTCTCCCGCTCCGCTGCCCTGCGAGCAAACTCCAGGTCCTCTCCTCCGATGTACATCTTCCGCACGGTTCGCTGGTCATTCAGAAAGTCTCGATCTTCGGGGACTTTGATGAGTTTCATGGCGTTGGCATGAGCTGTTTCGAACAGTGTATTCAGGTTGGCTTGGAATCCCTTTTCCCGCTCCAGTTGCTTCTCTCCCCCACGGTTTCGGTTTCTGGCAACTTTCTCGTAGTCCGTGGAGAGGGCCTTGATCCTCTCGACGCACTTGGGCTTGTGGGAGGTCGGAATAGATGCCCGAGCCCACACCGCCATAACCTCATCAGCTACCACATTGGCAGCTTCCGCCGTGGACGTTTTTTTCTTCCGAGTGAAGAACAACAGACGTCGAAGAACATCTCCCACTGTCGGGAGTTGACACAGCGTTTCCAGGGGTTCATTTCGCAACACCCCCACCAACCACACAGTCTCCTGCTTTCTTGTATCCATAACCTGAAAAGAAATATGCTACAATTAGTATAAGGTAGAGAGTAGCCGTTCAGCAATAGTAACACATGGTTTGAGGGGACCCTTAAAATTAAAGAACACGAATGAAATTCATCTTGCTTGCATGTTTTCACGAGTGGAAGAAATTAGGGGGGTGTGCATGACAAACTTCAGGAACAAACAAAATTGGGACACTCTAGACTGTACAGTAGGGTGGAGCGAAAAATACTTTTTTTCTAGTATGAAGTTCTAATAGTGATTAAAAGTTGCATTTAGTGGACGAAATATGCCTGCCAAAATATGAGTTCATTTGTTTAAAGTTTTCAGCTGCCACCAGGGGGCTAAAGTTAACACAATTTTGTGTAAAAAGGAAATAAATGCTTCTATTTTAGGTTTGTCAAACTATTATAAATTTTTCTTAGAATTATCTAATAGTTTGATTAAGATTCTTAAATGATAGGAATTCGTTTTGTAAAAATGCCTTTTCATATGTTTAAGATCTTCAGCTGCCACAAGAGAGCTGAATTTAACACAATTTAGAGTAACTGAGTCATGTTGAGACTACACTGAATGTTGTTGGGGAGGGTTTGGGGAGGGTTGTGGGGGAGGGTTTTGGTATGAAGGAATTTCTTTCTGTGAGTCATTAGAACAGTGTGTTAACACTTGTCTTCTTAGGTAGTAGGCCTAGTCGCTCAGTTGATCGGAGAGTTTTTTAATATGATCGGAATATTATAAAACTTTATTTTAAAGTGATTTATATAGAGATAATATTGATTTTATTATAAAATGCTTGTTATAATGTATTATATAATTTTAGTTTATTTATATAATATATTATATATTTATATAATATATTATATATACTTATAAAATATATTATATATATTAATTATATAATGTTTTGATGTTACAGGATATTTTGTGATTGTGAATTTTTCTTAAAAATATTATGCCATCAAATACTAAATATAAACATTTCACTAGAGAACATATGAAGTGTGCCATATTTGAAGTACCTTGTGAGATGAGTGATATGCAACTACCAACTTATAACTGCATTATGAAAGATTACCTGTTCACAAAACATTTAGTGAAGGAGCAGATGAATAACAAGGAGCCGTCATTTTCTGAAATAGCAGAGGCAGTTTCCAAAAAGGTAGAAAATATTTGGAAGAAGGCCTCTTTGCCAATAGTTTCACATACACGCGTTTTACAGATGATGCGAGTGTACCATGATAAATACAGGTCCTTATTAAAGCCATACAAGTCACGCAGGATCAGCCTAAGTACAAAAATCAGCTTGAAGAATTTGAAAACTCTTCAAAATGCACTTTGTTTGACATCTGCACCTGCAAATGTAAGGAGTTTAGGAGATGCTCATGTGAAAAGAGTAAGAAAGTCCCTCCAAAAGAGCAGGATTTTTTAAATGACCAACGAACACGCAGAATAATGGTGATAGGAAGCATTGACATAGCACACACAAGACGCTTACAAGCAAGAGAACATCGAAAGGAAATGGAAAAAGCACGTCTGGAATCCTCACAAACAACTAGTGCTGCTATAACCAATACGTCCGACTTACAAATCGAAACAGAGACAAGTGAACTTCAACAACTAGAAGAGATATCTGAAGATAATGAGGAAGATACAACCTCGACTCAATATGTAATATCAGAACAACAGATGCGTGAGCCACTGCCTTCATTAGCAATTACTTGTGATAGATTTAAAATGTCGGACAGAGCTGGGGCTGCTATTGCTTCTGCAGTATTGGCAGATCTTAAAATTGTTACTCCCGAAGACAAAGGGAATATTATAGACAGAAGTAAGCTAAGACGTGAAAGACAAAAACAGAGAAAGGAACTACAACAGATAGGAGAGCCAAAAACCATGCGGGGATTATACTTTGATGGCAGAAAGGATAAAACAACGATTCAAGTCCAGGAGAGTGATGGCTCTAACCACCAAAGAACCAAACGCGAAGAGCATATCAGCATAATATCTGAACCACACTCTCTGTACTTTGCACATGTGACACCTTCCATTGGCAAAGCTAAATACATTTGCACAGCGCTAGTGAATTGCTTGAAAGAAAGGAATGTTGATATAGGGAACATCGTTGCAGTTGGCTGTGATTCGACAGTGGTTAACACTGGTAGTATTGGAGGCACAATAAGATTACTGGAAGAAGCCTTTAATAAGCCATTGCAGTGGCTGATATGCCTTTTACACCTTAATGAACTTCCATTGCGCCATCTGTTTCATCACTTGGATGGTACCACTACTGGACCAAGAGCATTTTCAGGAGAAATTGGCCGAGCACTTTCAGACTGTGAAAAGCTTCCCATAGTTAACTTCAAACCCATTGAAATTCAAGAGGACATGTGTGAAGTTGATGTAGATGACATAAGTACTGACCAGAAATACCTTCTTGAAATTCACAAGGCTATATCAAGTGGAACATTCTCAAAGAGTCTTAGTCATAGGAGTCCAGGCAATATATCACATTCAAGGTGGCTCACCACAGCAAACAGGACTCTGCGGTTATATGCAAGCACAGAGAATCCTTCAGGCAATTTACAAGAATTAGCTACTTTCATTGTTAGGGTATACGCACCAATGTGGTTTCAGATAAAGCGTAAACCATTATGCCAATATGGTGCTAAACATATGTGGCATATGATTGCAAGAAGCCGGTATCTCCGTGAAGAGCTTAGGAGAGTACATGACTCAGTCATTCAGCGAAATGCATATTACGCAAATCAAGAAAACATTCTCATTGCAATGATAGCTGATGAAAGGGAGCATGTGCGTCAGTTGGGATTTAGGCGTATCATAAAAGCAAGGGCATGCATTCAAGAAACAGATGTTATCAGGTATTTTAAGGTGCCAGAAATAAATTTTTATGCCAAAGACTATACAGATCTCATTATGTGGCAAGATTTTCAGATAGCAGAACCACCGATAACCAAAGGAGTTTCTCTTGATGATATTGAATCATGCATCAAACATGGTACTACTCTTCATTCAGAATTATTTCAGTTTCCATGTCATACACAAGCCGTAGAAAGATGCGTCAAGCTCGTTACAGACGCTGCTGGATCAGTCTGCGGACCTACAAACAGAGACGGTGACGGTTGGATTCGTGCTACATTAGAATCAAGGAAAAAACAGCCAAAATTTGAGAGAAAAGCAAATCACTAAATAGTCTTCAGCAAGAACCCTTTCTAGAGGGAGGTTGGTTGGGGAAAGGGTGGTAACTCCGCTAAGGCACGAAATAACATTTCTTAACTGTCTCAAGCCAGTATAAAGGAGGAGAGACATCCTAATTTATTACTGTTCCCTTTTTCAAGTAAATACAGAATCATACTTAATTGTCATTTTTAAGTTAACTTCAGCCCTCTTGTGGCAGCTGAAGATATTAAGCATATGAAAAGGCATTTTTACAAAACGAATTCTTATCATTATGAATCTTAATCAAACTATTAGATAATTCTAAGATAAAATTTTATAATAGTTTGATAAACCTAAAAGAGAAGCATTTTTTTCCTTTTTACCCAAAATTGTGTTAAATTTAACCCCCTGGTGGCAGCTGAAAATATTAAACAAATGAACTCATATTTTGGCAGGTATATATCGTCCACTAAATGCAACTTTTAATCACTATTAGAACTTCATACTAGAAAAAAAGTATTTTTCGCTCCACCCTACTGTACAGTTACTTACAAAATTTGGGAAATTTACTCTCAAAAATTCTGAACGAGTTCTGCAGATTTTTCTATTGAAAAAGACCGTCAATTAACTCAAATAAATTTTCACAAAGGCTTTAAATGATCATGCACTAACTTCACCAGTTTCCTCGGGAAACAAGACCACCACAAGATATTTACTCTTCCCTGAGGAAACATAATATTCCACAAACTTACAAGTTTAGAATTTCATAATTATGTGAACATTGATTGAATTCAAAGAAACTTCACAAAGTTCTTTTCTGTCAACTAAAAACAAAGCCCTTACAAACAAGTTCGCGTAAAATAAAGGAAATTCAGATTTTCGAACGTGAGACAGTTTCAAATCAACTTAGAAATTTTCAGTCATGCCACATACGGTTTAAAGATTTCTCTAAGCCACTTCAACTTTACAGGGCAGAACTACAACTGCTTTATAAATCTAAGTTACACCTTAGGATTACAAGAACTCCTCCTTTTAGTGTCTGAAGAGCCTATCAAAATTATTTTCATTACATGACATCATTCGTACAAAAGTTACTGATCTTCTATTGGTTCTAATCTCAACTTCGTTAAATTCTACGCTCAGCCTTTCTTAAAGAAATCTTCAAATTAAAATTTAAATTTTTAGAGGGTTTCCCTCAGGCGAGACCAAAGAATAAACAAATTCAAACCTTTACAAGCTTCAATAATAAAAAGCAACATTGTTCAGCTATATTTTCCTCTTTGTAGATTAATTACTCGACCATAAATCTATCCGGGAATGTCAAACAATAATTTCTTTTCTTGATAACGCACCCTGGGTATCGGATCATTTTACTTTTGTATGTCTTCATTTCAAAAAGATTTAAATTTTCACGCTAAATTACAGTAAATCGATTTCAAAATCACTTCACTCTTTCTTTCTACCAATTTTATTTACATTTTGATATGAGATTTATACATACAAATTCACCGTCACAACAGAATTTTACAAGATTTGTTTTGTTTACTCTCTAGAAAAGGTGCAAAAAAAAAAAAAAGACAAAATATTTTGTTGCACCCTGTATACATTAAATTCTGCTCGTATGTTTCTGCTACTTTTTCCCTAATAAACACTTTCACGAGTGCTTTTATGGGATTTCAAATAAGCCATAACCGACTAGTATTTCGAAGTTATTCCCTTGCGGTGTCATTTTCATAGTACAGTAAATCTGACGATGAAAGATAGTCACTTTCTCACGAAGTTTTTTTTTCGCAACCTTCCAGTTTAATTTCCTGATATGAAAGACGAGTTTTATAAATTGCGCTCGCTGTAAATAGAAGTTATTAAGTGGGAAGTCATGGGAAACACTTATTTTTTATTGAGGGTGATTTATAACTTCTAGGGTCTTGTAGAGTGGATTATTATGAAAGAGAATACTATATATATATATATATATATATATATATATATATATATATATATATATATATATATATATATAATTTTACAAACACATTTATATTCAAATTCCATGGTGTTGTTAAAATGATTTCCAGGTCAACCTTACTTCGTATGTGATTTTAGATAATGAATAAAATGTACAATGTTATTCGACTATTAGGCCTATATATATACAGGGTGTACATAAAGTCAGGATCTCTTTTTGTGAAGCACTTGGAAATTATATGGAATTCAATCATAAAATGATAAAGTGGTAACATTTATTAAATAAAAAGTACCGTCGTCTATCAACATGATGGTGCTCCTTGTCACTATGCCAAAATTGTCCAGGATTATCTAAATGGACGTTTTCCAAATCTCTGGATCGGACGCGGAAGCAACAGACCTTGGCCAGCGAGATCACCAGATTTAACCCCTTTAGATTTCTTTGCATGGGGCTTTATCAAATCGCACGTCTATCAGACGAAGATTACGAGTCTTGAAAACTTACGTACACGTATACGAACTGCTGCAGATAAAATAACCCCGCAAATGCTCCAGAATGTGTTTAGAAATGCTGCGGAACGATTTGAGCTGTGCAGGGATACTGATGGGCGTCACGTCGAATCCTACTCTTAATTATTTAATAAATGTTACCACTTTATCATTTTATGATTGAATTCCATATAATTTCCAAGTGCTTCACAAAAATAGATCCTGACTTTATGTACACCCTATATAATAGTTGTTGTTGTTGTTGTTTAGCCGATCAGCCCACCCTGATCGAGCAAGCCGGCGGCACGCAGGTAACCGATCGCCCTCTCGGAGTGGACCAGAGGTTCAGCGCACTACTGATGTTGTGTTGTGTTCGTTGTTGTGCTAGAGCGGTACAGTCCGTCATAATGTGTTCAATTGTTTGTGGTGTGTCTTGGCACAGGTGGCAGGTGTCGTCTATGGAGTTGTCTAGTCTGTGTTTATATGTCCGTAAGTTGGGGTGATGTCCACATCGGAATCGTGCTAAGTTAACTCGATCCGATCTGCTCAGGCTGATCTCTGACCTCTTAATGGGTGGCGGTTTCGCACCTAGGACCGCATTCGGACCGAATCGTGTCAGCGCTTTGTGGGTTAGGTGTGTGTGTGTATGTGTTTTCTGTACTGTGTGATGTTTGTGGGGCGTGGTATGGAATGGAGTATTTGGTTATAATGTCTCTCTGGTGTTACCTTAATGGTGCGAGGTGTTGGTGCATGATTGTACATGTAGTGGCAAGGGTGTTGTGGGTTAGTTGTGGCTGCTGCTATGAATTGTGTTCCCCTCATGTCTAAATGTCCCCTAACTTTCAGTATTTTTGTTTCTGTGTGCAGGTGTTCTATTGGTGTTGTTTGAGTGCATCCTGTAATGATACGAAGTGCGTTGTTTTTTATTGACTGTAAGGTGTTTATGTGTGTGTTTGAGATAATGGGTGCCCAGCATGGGCTAGCATAGTCCATAACTGAGCGAATATATCGTTTGTATATGAGTGATGTTGTTTCCTGCTGGTGTCCAAAGTTTGTGCCTGTTAGTACCCTAAGCGTGTTAAGTCTTGACGTACATTTGTTTTTAATGTCTTGAATGTGGTTTGCAAAAGATAATGATGTGTTGTATGTGACCCCAAGTATTTTGGTCCTGTGAGTGTGTGGAATGTTGATGCTGTTTAGTGTAAGTTGTGGAATTACTTGGTGTTCTTTTGTGTTGCTTGTAAGCAAGGTGATGGTTGATTTTGTGGGCGTTACTTTGAGTCTATTGTGTGTGAGCCAGTCTTGTATACTGTTTATGTATGTTTGTAGGTTATTTGTAGCGGTGTCGATGTTGTTGTGGGTGGATGTTAGAGTGATGTCATCTGCATATGATGATAAGGTAAGCTTGTTATCTATGGGTGTTGGAATGTCATGCATGTATAAGTTGAAGAATGTTGGTGAGAGAACAGAGCCTTGAGGGACCCCGTTCGGAAAAAGCTTGTTTTTGGATGACTTGCCATTAAAGAAAGTGGTTGGTATGATAATTAAAACCTACTCTAATAGAGAGTTTATTTCCACAACAGTTTCGATGCCCGAAGAGGATGCCAGTGGGCATCGAAACTGTTGTGGAAATAAATTCTGTCTATTAGAGTGGGTTTTAATTATCATATTTTGACCTTCACGTAGAAAAAAGTGTTTTTTTGCATTTAAAGAGGTTGGTAGATAAATGGGTACCATAGGTGGCCTAGTGGTTAAGACGCTGGGCTGCTGATGGGGCGTGGTTCGGATTCCACGTTAAACTGTAGGTCTAAAGTGGAGTGAAAAGCTTGACCTTCGTCAGAATGAACAATTCGGGCGGAAGCTAGCCAAAGGTTGAAAGGTTATATATACGTATATATATATATATATATATATATATATATATATATATGAAAATTATTTCACGAAAGTAACACGTGAATAATAATTAAGATGAAAATAACCACGAAGGAAATAGGAAACACAGAATGGAGTTCAAGCGCTTTCCTCTAATAACATCCTCGGGAACACTGAAATAAATAACAAGTTCGAGACTATAATATAGGTCACAAAAAAAAATAAAATAGAAAAATAAAAATTGTAGTAGGAGCAAACAAATTTATAAGAAAAAGCTACCAGAGTTTTAGCACTTTACCCCTCTTATCTAAATCCGCTCTGAACGAATTCAGAACAACAGGATCAAGCGGAAAAAGGCCCTGGCTAATGTTAAAATTATTTGTAATTTGAATGATGGCAGACTCAAGAATATTTCTATAACAATGTTGCTTGAGTGAAACAAAAGTGAAGTATTATTCCAAATCAATACAGTTGGATAACTCTGACAAGTGGACGAAAAGGGCACTGGACGACTCTCCCGTTGTAACGGAATGTTGATACTGTTTTACACACGTGTGGAAATCCTTTCCCGTCTGTCCAATGTAAAAGGAATCACAATGTTTACAACCAATTTTATGGATAATGCCTGAATTATTGATAGGGCTAAGTAGTATGACCGCAAAAGGAGTGAGTGCAATGCAATTGCAAATGTTGATCGATGTTGCAAACGGGGGAGGGGGAATGTTGCAAGAGATTATGTAACTAGGTTATCTTGCAAATGGGTATACCTAACCTAAGAGAGGGTCTTTGGTGGAGAAGTTGGAACGGCCTTACCCACCAAATGGGTATACCTAACCTAAGAGAGTGAGAGAAAGGAGGAGGGTCTTTGGGAGAGAAGTGGGACGGCCTCACCCCCAAAGTTATAAACCTATCCTAAGAGACGGAGAGAAAGGAGAAGCAGAGAAGAGCGTTCGCCTGTCAAGAGCCAAGCGCATATTGAGTTCATCCGAGCGGCCGCTGTCTTATTAGTTTCTAATCAGCCAGTTGGATTAACTGGTTGAGTAGCCAGATTGCGCTATTTATTTAATTAAAACATATATTCTTAACAGTCGGGTTTCCGCCAGTTGGCATAATCCGTCAGTTGGCTTAAACCTCCAGTTGGCTTAACCCGCAAGTTGATTTAGAAGGCCTAACCAGCCATTTGGTATAATTAAGTAATAATAACGTTTAAATATACAACCAAAAGAATTAAATAAAACACCAGCACATCACTGTCTATTTAGACGAATTATTGGAATGGCATAATCCGTCAGCTGGCTTAAACCGCCAGTTGGCTTAACCTACCAGTTGACTTAGAAGGCCTAACCAGCCATTTGGTATAATTAAATAATAATAATAACGTGTATAATCTATATACGTCCAAAAGAATTAACTAAAACACAATCACATCATTCTGTTTATTTAGACGAATTATTGGATCCAATTTCACGAAATATATTGAAAATAAATATACAATCCTATACAGGCGAAGGAATATATGCAATTAAAAATAATAATAACAAGAATTACGAACGAAGAATATATATATATATATATAATAAAAAAATTATATAAAAACCAGGACCGACACAAATTGTTCATTCTGACGAAGGTCACACTTTTCACCCCCCCCCCTAGACCTACGATTTAACGAGGAATCCAGCACCCCAGCATTTTCTCATTCATCTCTTATACAAAATGCCTTCAAAACAACACTTCTTTTCATTCCAAGAAAGAAAAAAATAACCAAAATGCTCATTCCGTCGAAGGTCAAGTTTTTCATCCCACGCTAGACCTACAGGTTGACAGAGAATCCGGACCTCCCCGAATTGTTCATTCTGATGAAGGTCAAACTTTTCACCCCACCCTAGACCTACAGTTTAACGGGGAATCCAACACATTAACATTTTGTCATTCATCTCTTATACGAAAATGCCCTCAAAACAGCATTTCTTTTTATTTCAAGACAGACAAAAAATACTCGAATTGTTCATTCCGTTGAATGTCAAGCTTTTCACCCACCCTAGACCTACATTTTAACGGAGAATCCGAAACCTACACGAATTGTTCATTCTGACGAAGGTGTAGCTTTTCATTCCAACCTAGGCCTACTGTTTAACGAAGAATCCAGCACCCCAGCATCTTAACCACTAGGTAACACAGAATACCCATTTTATCTACCAACCAATTGTGCGAAAGCTGGGTGTGCTATGCTCCTAATAATAAAAGAAATACACAGGGCTCTCTACATGGCACATTATTCCAACAACATGCGGAAGGATGCTCGTTTACCGTGCTCCGATTGCAAGCGCTGGGGCTCGAGCACGGACACGATGCGGTTCTCGTTTTCGTACATTTTTTTCATACATCCTAATATTCATTCTTTTGATTTAAAAAATCTATATATTAATTTTCTCATATGAAACTAGATTTAATAATACCCAGTAGATATATTAAAAACGTATATTAAATCATTCTCATAGAATAACATTTAGCAGTCCTTTCTATGCACTTTTACATAGAAAATCCCGCCAAATCAAAGTTAATTAGCTGTTAATTTTTATAGAAAACAGAGTAAATACATTTACATTAAATTGTCTTCGCATCCACGTTACTTTACGTGAAACGAGAAGGTTCGGTGGCAGGTACATGCAAGGGCACATTGGAATGCGTTTGACCTATATATCAGCGGGGGAAAACCCATGATGTCCGCACTGCTTCTCTTTACAACCATTCTTTGATTTTAGAATACTAAAATCACAGTAAACAATATAAATGTTCTATGAGATTAATATTTATTTTTTCAACCTATTATCATCACTATAAACGGAAGATATGATCTGCCTTAAAAAATCTAAAAAATAACTTCTTATCAATTCATGTTTTCAGCTTCAATAAACATCGATAAACCACACACACGCACACACAAACACACACACCTCGGGAGTACTCAATAATTGGAATTGAATGAAATATATATATATATATATATATATATACACACACAGAGTCAAAAACTGAAGACGGCACACACACACAGAGTCAAAAACTGAAGTCGGCACACACACACACACACACACACACACACACATATTAGTTATTTGAAATCACTGTTAAAAATTATAATTATTAGAAATCAACTTAAAGGGCATGCATCAGATATCCGGTCAGATGCAGAGCTCAACCCAAATGATGCATACAATTGTCCTAACACTTGTATTATTATTATTATTATTACGTGCGGTGATTTCACGAAGGCCAAGCTTATCCCACCTTCTCTCGAGTTGGCCAAGTGAAGTAGTGGGTTGACTTCTTTTACTCTCCATCTCACAGGTACACCCGGGTCATCGGGGATCTTCTTTTCTATTCCATGAAATTTTAGATCCTCCCCTTTTCCGTACCGTAACAGTTGAAATTTATCAGTGCTAAACTTCATATAAAAACCATGCAACATCTCCTAAAACTTACTACATCATCACCCCTAACCCATCCTTCATGCATTAAAAAAGTTCTAATTTTTCGGCAACCTTTGATTAGCATTCCCCCGAATTGTTCATTCCAACGAAGGTCGAGCTTGTCACTCCACCTTAAACCTACAGGTTAACGTTTAATCCGAACCACGCAACAGCACGGGCGGGGCAGGGATTACAATGTCATCGTCCGGACTCGACCTCTCAACCTACGATCAACACCCAACATCTTAACCGCCAGGATATCTAGGGTATCCATTTATCTAACACCCCAACCAGACATTCATTTTCACGAACTAAACATATTTTTATCACACTTCGTCTAATTCTGCGTATTGTCAAAAACATTAAGAACATAGAAGATTGGGATCTATTCAATAATAAAGAAGTGTGAAATGCTTCGATATATAAGATCTACTAAGTCCTTTTTCATCGCGTAGTTAAACGAATACATTCATTTTCACCTGTTCAGTCTCAATTGTTTAAAGTTCAAAATTGAATGTCAAACGCGGTGCAAGAGAGCAATTCCCTCCTCCACCAAACAGTCATGTGTGGAGGAGAGCGTAAGATTGCAGCTCGCTCCTCCATCACGACAGGCCTAGAGACGTAGCCACCAGCTTGACCTCCGTGTGAAGAGAGGCCGAGCAGATGGGGGACACTAACAAATGGTCAGAAGACAACAATAGGGCATTTATCACCGAGAAATTTCAACTCTTGGAATATGATAGATATGAAGAAATTAAACAGATTGCATATTAGGCCAGATGAGCCGGGTGTACATGGCTAGGTGCGGTGGAGAGCGTAAGACTGCAGCTCACTCCTGCAACAGGCCAAGCCTGACCTCCATGTGAAGAGAGGCCGAGCAGAGGGGGGGGGGACACTAACAAATTGTCAGGAGACAAAAATAGGGCATTTATCACCGAGAAATTTCAACTTTTGAGATATGATAGATATGAAGAAATTAAGCAGATTGCATATTAGGCTATGTGCGGTGGAGAGCGCAGGAGAGCGGCTCACTCCTCCACCAAGCCAGTCCTGGAAGCAGGGACTATCAGCTTGACCTTCGTGTGAAGAGAGAACGACGCCCGGAAACGCATCGTTGTATATACACACATTTTATTCATGCAGTTATCAGTGATTCATGGTCGTCAATTGAGTTAACATGACCTACTAATTGTTACCATCATGCATTTATCCGTGATCGTGACACGGAGTTAACTGCGACTTGGAGGTGTTTACATTCGCGGGTCCCTCCCGCCATACCAGCACAATGCACATCAGATCAGTCAGTGTCTCTCAGCGTGGCCAAAGGCAATATTACGAACGAAATTATCAAAGACGCAACGAAAAAGTCGGCGAGTTGTACCAAACCTCAAACTAAACCCAATATTCATCCAAACAGGGAATCAAAGTTGAAGTCTTCAAGAGAAGACGAGATGCCACGCACAGGACAGTACCAGATGAACCGGTGTACCTGGTTAAGTGCAGCGGAGAGAGCAGCTCGCTCCTCCAACAAGCCAGGCATAGAGACGGGGCCAACAGCTTCACCTCCGTGTGTAGAGAGACAGAGCAGAGGGGGACACTAACAAATGGTCAGAAGATAACAATAAGGCATTTAACACCGAGAAATTTCAACTCTTGTGATATAGTAGAAATGAAGAAATTAAACAGACTGCATATTAGGTCAGCTGAGCCGGGTGTACATGGCTATGTGCGGTGGAGAGCGCAAGAGAGCGGCTCACTCCTCCACCAAGCCAGTCCTAGAAGCAGGGACCATCAACTTGACCTTCGTGTGAAGAGAGAACGACGCGCGGAAACGCATGACCTACTAATTCATGACCTACTAATTGTTGCCATCATGCATTTATCCGTGATCGTGTCACGGAGTTAACCGCGACTTGGAGGTGTTTGCATTCGCGGGTCCCTCCCGCCATACCAGCACAATGCGCATCAGTCAGTGTCTCTCGCGCAAACAAATTTCGTTTATTTATTTTATTAGCTATCTTCATATATCATTTTCTCCGAACTTCCTCAGTGACAATAAGAAGCCTCCTAAAGGGGACAACTTAATTGTAGAATAGAAAGACTTATCTTGAAACTTAATATGTAAGAGCAATTTGACTCCTCTCTCAATTAATTATCTCTTTTCATGGCCCTCTGCGACGAACACAGTGCTCTCATGTTCACCTATTTATTGCCTGAGTCTTATTTTTACCTCTGTGCTTCTGAAATAAACGCTTCACTATTGAAATTACACTACAAAATGGGTACGTACAGCTGTTAGTGGGAAAATAACATCCCCTTAAAGTGATGTGTGTAAATAATGTGCTTAAGTAAGATTTAATTGCATCTTTAACTAATGACTCATCTACATTGAGAAAGCCCCCTTTAGTCAACCAAATGCATGGTTAGGCCATCATGCCCTACAGCAGTGCTCTTCAACCTGGGCGGTACCGCCCACTAGTGGGCGAAGGATCTCATTAATCTAAAGGTAATTGCAATTAATTTTATTGTTTTATGCAGGGTATATAACTTTTAGTTTGAGTTTTTGCTTTTTTAATTTTTGTGGGTGATACGGAGATTCAAAAGTTACAAAAGTGGGCGGTAAGCATAAAAAGGTTGAAGAGCACTGCCCTACAGTGATTAAAATTAGAATTAGGTTTATTTGGTGTTAAGTCGTTCAAGCGAGACAGTGTTTGATTCTGTGTAATCTGCATGTTGCACTCAGGTGAAGGAGCGAGATGCTCTCCAGCACTCTCTTCCATACATAACAAGGTACACCCGGCTCATCTGGTATTGTACTGAGACAAGCACCTTGCCTTCTTTAAACACTTCAATTTTGACTGTGGTAGCGGTCCTGAGAAACGACCAATTAAGTCACTGGCAATATCCCTGGGCGCATAGTGTCGACCTGAGTTACTCATGCATTTCACAAACCTCACAGCTTCTAATATATATATATATATTTCATTCAATTCCAGTTGTTGAGTACTCCCGATGTGTGTGTGTGTGTGTGTGTGGTTTATTTTTTAGATTTTTTAAGGCAGATCATATCTTCCGTTTATAGTGATGATAATAGGGTAAAAAATAAATATTAATCTCATAGAACATTTATATTTTTTATTGTGATTTTAGTACTTTAAAATCAAAGAATGGTTGTAAAGAGAGGCAGTGCGGACATTATGGGTTTTCCCCCGCTGATATATAGGTCAAATACATTCCGATGTGACCTTGAATGTACCTGCCACCGAACCTTCTCGTCTCACGTAAAGTAACGTGGATGCGAAGACAAAATAATAACGTAAATGTATTTACTCTGTTTTCTATAAAAATGTAACAGTTAATTAACTTTGAATTGGCGGGATTTTCATCATAAAAATGTACAGAAAGGATTGCTGATTGTTATTCTATGAGAATGATTTAATATACGTTTTTAGTATATCTACTGCGTATTATTAAATCTGGTTTCATATGGGAAAATTAATATACAGATTTCTTAAATCAAAAGAATGAATATTAGGATGTATGAAAAAATGTACGAAAACGAGAACCGCATCGTGTCCGTGCTCGAGCCCCAGTGCTTGCAATCGGCGCACAGTAAACGAGCATCCTTCCGCATGTTGTTGGAATAATGTGCCATGTAGAGAGCCCTGTGTATTTCTTTTATTATTAGAAGCATAGCACACCCAGCTTTCGCACAATTGGTTGGTAGATAAAATGGGTATTCTGGGGTTACCAAGTGGTTAAGGTGCTGGGATGCTGGATTCTTCGTTAAACAGTAGGTCTAGGGTGGGGTGAAAAGTTAGACCTTCATCAGAATGAACAATTCGTGTAGGTTTCGGATTCTCCGTTAAACTCTAGGTCTAACGTGGGATGAAGAGCTTGACCTTTGACGGAATGAACAATTCGGGTAATTTTAGTCTTTCTTGGAATAAAGAAATGCTGTTTGGAGAGCATTTTTGTATAAAAGATAAATGACAAAATGCTGGTGTGTTGGATTCCTGGCTAAACTCTAGGTCTAGGGTGGGATGAAAAGCTTGACCTTCGACGGAATGAAGAATTCGGGTATTTTTTGTCTTTCTTGGAATAAAAAGAAATGTTGTTTTGAAGGCATTTTTTATGAGATGAATTAGAAAATGCTGGGGTGCTGGATTCCCCCTTAAAACATAGGTCTAGGGCGAGGTGAAAAGTTTGACCTTCGTCAGAATGAACAATTCGAGTAGGGCCCGATTCTCCGTAAAACTGCAGGTCTAGGGTGCGTGAAAATCCTGACCTCCGTCAGAATGAGCAATTTCCCGTAGGTCCGAATAAACTGTAAGGCTAGGTTGGGGTGAAAAGTCTGACTTTCGTCAAAATGAGCAATTCGGGTAAGTACGGATTATCCGTTAAACTGTAGGTCTAGTGTTAAAATTCTCGTGTAAATAACTATTTTTTTAAGTTTTTCTAAATCTATAAATCAAACTTTCAAAATATCCTTCAAATGTAACTTTGTTTGGTTGGTCGCCTTCGCTTGTTAACACCTCTAATGACGTTATAGTTGGCTGAGAGAGAACGAGCAGGAGGGATTCTCTCGTTGGACTTGCTCCAGGTGATTTCAAAATTGTGTTGTTAGATATTGTCTTTTGAAGTTTTTGTTTATTTAAAAATATTCAAGTAATTTTGTCAAAGTTAGTTACATTTATTCAGTTATTTATAGGTATTTTTTCTATTTAGTTCATTTTTTAGATAATTTTCAGATTTGATTCATAATTTCAGGAACCATATGGTAAGATTAAATTATTTAACATAACTTTTACACCGGTAAGTGGAGTTTATAATTATAATTTCATTAACCCTGATCAGGCCAAAAATTTCTTATCAAAATTTTCAAATTATTCAAATTCAATATTAAAGTGGTTTTTTTCGCAATACTAGGGTGGGATGTAAAGCTTGACCTTCGACGGAATGAGCATTTCGAGTATTTTTTGTCTTTCTTGGAATAAAAAGAAATGTTTTGAAGGCACTTTGTGTAATAGTTGAATGGCAAAATGCTGGGGTGCTGGATTCTCCGTTAAACTGTAGGTTTAGGGTGGGATGAAAAGTTTGACCTTCGTCAGAATGAACAATTCGGGTAGGTCCAGATAAACTGTATCTAGGTTGGGGTGAAAAGTCTGACCTTCCTCAGAATGAGCAATTCGCGTAGGTCCGGATTATCCGTGAAACTCTAGGTCTAGGATGGGATGAAAAGCTTGACGTTCGACGGAATGGGCATTTCGGGTATTTTTTGTCTTTCTTGGAATAAAAACAAATGTTGTTTTGAAGGCATTTTGTGTAAGAGATGTATGAGAAAATGCTGGGGTGTTGGATTCCCCGTTAAACCTTAGGTCTAGGGTCAATTGAAAAGTTTGACCTTCGTCAGAATTAGGGGTGTACCGGATCCAAAATTTTGGGATCCGGCCGGAACCGGATCTGGCCGGATCCGAGACTTTCTCAAAAATTTTATTTCTCCTAAGCTTTTAGGTTGTAAGTTTTTACTGTTTTATTTTTATAGGCTAATTTGCAATTTTGTACGTATATTTTTCAGATTAAATAATGTCATCTTTTGTGTGGAACTACTTTCGTATGAACGAAAAAAATGAAAGTTTTGCTGAATGCAAATTATGTAGAAGTAAAATAAAACGGGGCGCAAAATAAAACGGGGCGCAACTAAACATGAGGCGATCTACGCTAATGCTAAAAAGGATTTTGCGGAAAAACCTAAGACTGCAGCAGAACCGGAACACTCCACATCCACACCCAAAGAAAGAAAAATAGAAGCTCTTAACAAGCAAATAACAATTATGGAGAGTTTTTCAGCAAGAAAACTTTGGGACATTAATAATGAAAGGTCAGAAATAATACACCAAAAGATAATGAATATGATTGCTATGGATAATCAACCATTCACAATCACAGAAAACCAGGGATTCATAGAGCTTATGGCCCACCTGTTTCGCTGAAACAAAATTGACTCAATCCTACAAAAAGCTGCAAGCTGCTGTAGTAAACACTTCCGTGGTTCCCATACTGGTATTAACATTGCTGCGACATTTCAATCTATGCTTACCGAGTGGAAAATTCCACTAGACAAAATTCATTTGATTGTACGAGATGCAGCTTACAATATGCAGCTTGATATAGAACTTACTGGTTCAGCAAGCGTATCTTGCTTCCTACATTAGTTGCAGTTGGTAATAAAGGAAGCCATATTTTCCCAACGTTCAGTGGCTGACATGATAAAAAAAATCAAAACCAAGAAGAGGTAGTCTTAACATGGTGGAAAGAAAACAAAGAAAAATTCCTTCACATTAGCACAATTGCAAAAAAGGTTTTAGCAGCTCCTGCTTCGTCTGTTTATTCAGAACGTTTTTTCTCTGAAGCTGGTAATGTCTTTGAAGAAAAGCGTGCGAGTTTACTTCCCAGGACAGGTGAACAGCTTCTGTTCTTACATCACAATATTTCAAAATTTCCAGGAATCCTTAACTAGGGTACAATTTTTTAATCTTTTGCAACCTATGTTTATTAGTTTTAGATGTGTTTCAAAATATCGACAATGAAAATGTCTGTTATTTGATGTATTTTCTATACTTTCATGCATTTTGCATACTTTCATGTATTTTGTATACTAAATGTGTACCTGTATTGTCTTTTTTGTTAATAAATATAAATAAAAAAGCCAGAAAGCCATAATGGCAGCCAGACATTGAACCATGAAGTAGTAATATTTAGCTTTTTGGTTCAACTCGTCAAAGCCATCTGATGATTCCCTTGGCAAGGATGAAATGACTATAATTACAGACTAAAAATTAGGACAAAATTAACTTGGATGACAAAGATGTAGCTTTTCTTTTCCTTTGTTTGCAAATCTTCAAGATCCGGCAAATCCGGCCGGATCCACCTTGGATCCGGCAGGAAGCGAAACCGGATCCAAAATCTAAAATCCGGCCGGATACTGGATCCGGTACACCCCTAGTCAGAATGAACAATTCGAGTATGGCCGGATTCTCCGTTAAACTAAGTCTAGGGTGAGTGAAAAGTCTAACCTCCGTCGGAATGAGCAATTCGGGTAGGTCAGGATTCTCCGTTAACCCTTTACTGCCCAAATTTTTTGTAGGGTTAAGTTATGAATGCGTGTATTTGAAAGATTATAAATTTATCCATTTGGGCAGTAAAGGGTTAAACTGTAGGTCTAGGGTGGGATGAAAAGCTTGACCTTCGACGGAATGACCAATTTGGGTATTTTTTGTCTTTCTTGGAATAAAAAGAAATTTTGTTTTGAAGGCATTTTGTATGAGATGAATGAGAAAATGCTGGGGTGCTGGATTCCCCTTTAAACCGTAGGTCTAGGGCGGGGTGAAAGTTTGACCTCTGTCAGAATGAACAATTTGGGTAGGTCCAGATTCTATGTTAAACTGTAGGTGTAGGGTGGAGTGAAAAGTTTGGCCTTCGTTAGAATGAACAATTTGTGTTGGTTCTGGTTTGTATATTATTATTTTTTATTATATATATATATATATATATATATATATATATATATATATTTATTCCTCGTTCGTAATTCTTATGTTATTATTATTTTTTATTGCATATATTCCTTCGCTTGTATAGGACTGTATATTTATTTCCAATATATTTCGTGAAATTGGATCCAGTAATTCGTCTAAATAAACAGTGTGATGTGATGGTGTTTTATTTAATTCTTTTGGTTGTATAATATATATAAACGGTATTATTATTTAATTATACCAAATGGCTGGTTAGGCCTTCGAAGTCAACTGGCGGGTTAAGCCAACTGATGGATTATGGCAACTGGCGGAAAGCCAACTGTTGAGAATATACGCTTTAATTAAATAAATAACGCAATCTGGCAACTCAACCAATTAAGCCAACTTGCTGATTAGGATCTTATAAGATAGAGGGCGCTTGAATGAACTCTCAATATGCGCTTGGCTCCCGCCAGGCGAACACTCTTCTCTCCTTCTCCTTTCTCTCCCTCTCTTAGGTTAGGTATACCCCTTTGGGGGTGAGGCCGTCCCAACTCCTCCCCCAAAGACCCTCTCTTAAGTTAGGTATACCCATTTGGTGGGTGCGGCCGTCGCACCTTCTCCCACAAAGAGGTTAGGTGTACTCCCCCAGCTTGCTTGGGGTGTTCCCCTTCATTGCAAATTAGGGGATAACCCCTCCTCCTTGTTGCATAACCTCCTCCCCCTTGTTGCATACCCCCTCCTCCTTGTTGCATAACCTCCTCCCCCTTGTTGCATACCCCCTCCTCCTTGTTGCATAACCTCTTGCGACATTCCCCCTCCCCCCTTTGCAATTCAATTGCAAATGTTGATCAATGTTGCACTCTCTCCTTTTGCGGTCATGCTACTGGGCTATTTTTTACTAAGATATTTTTAACAATATTGTCATATGAAAATACTGCATTAATGTTCAAAAGTTTAAGTACATTAGCAATGCCTAAAATGCCTGGGAAAAATGGAAGTACTAAAATATTCTTCGACAAAAGTGCGAGGGTTATTATTCACACGATAGAACGTTCGTTTTGCCTTGTTAAGACAAGATTCCAAAAAAGCAGGTGGGTAACACAAATCACTTCCAATACTGCTGATTTTTTCTAATTCAGCATCCATGTGTTCCTGACTGGCGATCCTAAGAGTGCGGAAAATCATTGAAGGAAATATGGCTTTCTTGATGGGGAAGTGATGTCCGAAGTAAAAGTGTACGTAGGACAATTTAACATTTGAACATTAGCCAGGGCCTTTTTCCGCTTGATCCTGTTGTTTTGAATTCGTTCAGAACGGATTTAGACAAGAGGGGCAAAGTGCTAAATACTCTGGTAGCTTTTCCTTATAAATGTGTATGCTCCTCCGACAAATTTTATTTTCCTATTTTTTTTGTGACCTATATATAGTCTCGAACTTGTTATTTATTTCAGTGTTCCTGAAGATGTCGTTAGACAAAAGCGCTTGAGCACTATTCTTTGTTTCCCTTTTCCTTCGTGGTTATTTTCATCATATATATATATATATATATATATATATATATATACACGAGGGGCGGTACGAAAGAAGTGCCTCTTTTTGTATTTACGAACTGAAAAATAAGAGGTGTTACTTTCGTACCTACCCTCGTATAGAGAGTAATTCATAAATATGTTTCATAAATCGCAGGGTGTATTCTTGAGACAAAAGTAAAGAAAGAAGACCATATAAACATAGGTCGAGAAACCGGTCTCGAGCTATAGCACGCGACAGAAAAATGAAATTCCTGAAGGGAATATCTCGATGCTGTGTATCCTGACAGGTGGATAGGGCGCGGTGGTCATATTCCGTGGCCACCTAGGTCACCAGATTTAAATCCTCTTGATTATTACTTATGGGGTCATTCAAAAAGCTTAGTTTATGTTACAGAAGTCGGAGCACGTGATGAATTGTGGCAACGAGTTCGAGAGAATTGCGAAACTATTCACAATACTCCAGGAATTTTTGAGTGTGTCAGACAATCACTGGTGCGACGTGCTGAGGCATGCATTCAAGAAGTAGGAAAGAATTTCGAACATTTACTTTAATGAAGCAAATGTATCAGTGTATTTGCATAAAATTTAAAAAATCTTTGGAGTTTCATTTTTCTGTCGCGTGCTATAGCTCGAAACCTACGGGTTTCTTGACCTATGTTAATATGGTCATTTTCTTTACTTTTGGCTCAAGAATACACCGTGCGATTTATGAAACACATTTATGAATTACCATGTATAAACTGGTCGAATAACAGTGCGTATCTTTTCCATTATCTACAATCACATACGAAGTAGGGTTGACTTGGTAATCATTTTAACAACAGGATGGAATGTGAATACGAATCTATATATAAAATCTATTTACAAAACTCTAAAACCAGTGACCATTCACCGGAAACAAATGATGCTGGTTACTGACCACAGTAGAGCAGAAATCGTAGTAAAGTTAGAACTGAAATACTTATAAAGTAGGCAATCTATGACAAAGAAGGTTGGGTTTTTATATGTTCCCCCGCTTCTAGACACACAAACTACTGTTTCCAAATAGCCCCCATTTTGGTCAAAGTGAACTTGTTGAGTCAAACTCCTGTGAAAGAATATAATCTTTACATAGTCTAAAGGGGGCAGCCCTTTGGCCCCAATTAGCCAATTGTATTAATTATCATTTTAAGTACTTCACCTTTAGTCAGTATTGAAGGTTAGACAAGACAGCGTAACAGGACGTTATAATAATAATATAATTTATTTCGCCAGATATTGATGGGCATTTCCAGCATGTAAAAGCATCAGCTGGAACCACTGCATGACAAATGTCAACAAGGCCTATAGAAAAGACCCAAACCAGTAGGAACCCAACTTTCAAAATTTGATATCACCACCAGATGAAGCCAATGGGAAAATATCACCTAGGAAAGACAGCATATTACGCAAGACCACGAAAAACAAAATAAGTTTTCCAACGAAAATTAAAATGCGCCATCATGTCTACCACGCCAATCTCGAAAACCGAGTAAAGAAACTTTCTACATTAAATCCTATAGAGGAGCCTTTTTGATTCGGTTGCGAAACGAAAAGAAGTTTTGCACAATTGTTGCCATTTTAGAAGAATTTTAATTTTCGTAATGGTCAGTCTTTGAAATGAAATTTATTTTGATAAAGTGAATAAATTAATTATTTTCTTTTTTTTTTTCTTTTTTTTCCCCCGCAGAACGTTTCGTGTTTGTTGGATTCTATATTGTTCAGTTTCGATTTAGAATGTGGATGTTTTTGTAGCTTCGTTTGAACGTGATTTTTTTTCAACTTATTTTTATTAGTTATTTTTTGCTACATTTATTGAACGTAACATTTTAGTTAGAAATTTGTAAATATTTCGTTGAAAAGAAAATATTAGGATTCGTTGTTTAAACAAAAATAAAACTACTGTAAGTCTCGACTATTGAATTTTCATACTCTGTTTAAACGTTTTTCCGTTTAGGCAAATATCTTTCATCCTCCTTTTGGGTAATTTAAGTTTTTATAAACAGTTTATTTCTTTTAGCATAAACGAACTGGCAGAGAGGTGAGAAAACTTAATTTAAAATTAATTCATTGAACAAAGCGTACAACACAATCGGGTCCAACTCACAACAAATCCTTTAACGAACCTGTATAAACAACAAAATATTTAAAATTAACCAAACTACTCTTATTAGAACGCAAATAAGAACTACTGCAACTGAACAAGAATGGATACAAGAATTCACATGAAAAAGAATTAGGAGTTCAATTCATTTCCAGCAATGAACATGAGGAAAGTCGAATAATTAAAATGAAGAAAAATACTTTTTTTTGAAAAGTATAGGTGATTGTGGTTTTTCCCATTATTTTGCACTATACTAGCACATTGGTACCATTTTTACAAAAATTGATCAATATTTAGGGGTCTCGCATCGACCTTGAAATTACTAGTTTTTTTAAAAAATGCGTACTTTTTAACTTTTTACTGAATCAAGATAAATCATTAAGTAGGGATGTTTTCTGAATCCTCTTGATGAGAGAAGTCGTTTGGTGTGCCTGCCAATGTCATACGACTAACGGTTTAAAGGTTGTGCCTGTATAGAGGTAATACCAATGTGCTAGTATAGTGCCAAATAATGGGAAAAACCACAATCACCTATACTTTTCAAAAAAATGAGTCACCATACCCGGGCGGAATGTATAATGTATATAGGTAATTAGAAAATGCACTATGCCTGTGCCAGGTACCTAACCTATTTCTTTTTTTGCAGATCATAACATTTTGAAATTCTGTCTGAGTTCCTCATCCTTTGTCATGGACAAATCGATGGCAACCATAACTGGAAGAACTCTTGAAGCTACAAATAGAGAGTCATCAAAAGGAAAGGCGAAAATAACATCGCTACCTTCTCTAAGATCGGCCTCGGAAATTTTTTTAGTTGGCCAACCGTCGTCCTCCATCAGTGGTAGCAAATTGCCAACAACATGGCAGGTTTTGCAATACTTCTTCAGTGTTATCCAGTACACTGCTAACAGGAAAGACGCATTCAAAGAAACCGTAAACAACGTCTTAAAGTTTTGGAACATGGCCCGCATTAAGACAATCACAAAGCTCAACTGCGAACGGAAGCTAGAGGCATTGTGGAAAGAGTGGCACTTACTCCAAAAGAGCAGAAAACGAGAAACTGACGCCGGAGGAAAACGGCAGAACTTTTCGGACAGTGTGGACAAGCTGTGGGATATCGGAGCATCTGACGCTGTCGAAGATATAAAGAAGATTCGACTGCTGTCCGACAAGGACACGAAAGAAGATATTGACTTCTACCTCGATCAACGTGGTCCTCGGGTGGCAACGATGAGCGGAAACGATAAAGTTTTCGCTGTAAAAAGAAAGCTACAGGAAGGAAGAAAACGTCCTCGCCAGGAGCCGCAAACCTCAAAGTGTGCATACGAAACCGGAGATGAGGCCATGGAGAATGATGATACTGGCATGTCAGGAGAGTCGGAGACAGAACTAGCGTTCCCCTTGCCGAAAGAGTCAAGTGTGTCTGTCAATCTTCCTCGCCGCATCCTTAATGCACCTGCTGTCATGGAAGTGGCTGATCGTTTCCGCATGTCCAATAATCAGGTGCGTATTGTGTATAGTATTAATCGATAGCGTCAGTTTTAAAGTGTCCCGTAACCCACATGTATTCTTGACAGTTTCCTTTCCACTTTCCAGTCTCTACATAGGTAAGTAGTATAGCCGCAAAAGGTTAGAGTGCAGGAATGTTGCAAGTGATTACGTAATGTTGCAAAGGGGGTGGGGGTTGTTGCGAGGGGGTGGGGATTGTTGCAAAGGGGGGTGGGGTGTTGCAAGAAAAAAGAAAAAAAAAGAGTACTGGCCTTTGTTGCCAACCGGGGTTGCAAGGGGCATGCAACTTGGAGGTGGAGTTCTCCCCCAAGCTATTCCCCCCAAAGGGCCAGAAAGGAGAGAAAGGAGGAGAGAAAGGAGGAGAGGTGTTCACCTGGCAGGAGCCAAGTGCATATTAAGACTTCAGCCGAGTAGGCGTTGTTTTAGAGGCTCCTAATCAGCCAGTTGGCTTAGAAGGCGTAAATGGCTAGAGTTGCCAGATACCACCTTCTAGCGATACCATTGTATACATTATTATAGACTCCTAATCATCCAGTTGGCTTAGAAGACGTAATTGGCTTGAGTTGCCAGAAACCACTTTTTAGCATTATTATTGCCAGATAAAACTTTTTAGCGATACCATTGTATACATTATTATAGACTCCTAATCAGCCAGTTGGCTTAGAAGACGTAAATGGCTTGAGTTACCAGATTTTTTAGCATTATTATTGCCAGATACCGCTTTTTAGCGATACCATTGTATACATTATTATAGACTCCTAATCAGCCAGTTGGCTTAGAAGACGTAAATGGCTTGAGTTGCCAGATACCACTTTTTAGCATTATTATGGTGAGTTGTCTCCAATTAAAAGATTTCGTGCCATGTATTCAGTTGCCAGATACCACTTTTTAGCGATACCATTGTATACATTTAGAATACCGGTAGTAGGTTTAGAAGGCGTAACAATTAGAATTAAGTAAAACATCATTGCATCATTCTTTTTATTATAAATATATAGAAAATAAATATACATTTCAATAATAATTGAGGAATATGCATATAATCATAACAATACAGGAAATATACACACACAATTATGGAGATATATATAAAATAAATATACATTTCAAATAGAAATAAATATACATTTCAATAATAATAGAAATATGCATATAATCATAACAGTACAGGAGAAATATCACGCAAAATATATAAATACATTTCAATAATAATAATAGAAATATGTATATAATCATAACAGTACAGGAGAAATATCACGCAAAATATATAAATACATTTCACTTTTTTTTCAAAATATTAAACTCGCATTTAATCGAGTTTACAATTACATCATTATTGCTCTGCATTACGCAGTATATGGGGCTTAATAATATTTCACCGCTGAAAGTATAGGGAAACCTGTATTCGATATGAAGGGCTTTCATATCGTTCAGTACTATTTTTGTTCCCACTTTACAACCGGTTGGTAAATCATCTTTAAATACGTCTAGAATACAATCGAAAGCACGCACAAAAAGTTCATCGTTAGCTACATTATTAAACACAAGTTTATAAACACGCTTTTCCAATCGAGGGTTTATTTCTACCGACTCGAGCTTTTCAATCGTGAACTCACTGAACATAGCGGCAATTGAAATAATCTTCTAAATCGTTACGAAAACTGCGCGTTATATAAATAAATAGTTCTTCAGGGTGAACGGTGTAGGTGAGCTCAGCCTAGTACCGATCAATTGCTTTGTACCAAAGTTCATGGTATTTCAAAGAGTCTAAACTTTTTAAATAAACGTCCAGCACTAGACCATTCTCACCAGCCCTACACTCGGTAAACCCATCGAGCAGAGCGGTGTAGGCGTATTCAAGTACTGTATCAAAATAAAGCATATCCGTAACACGCGCGTCTAATATAGGTTTCAGCTTGCGGAATCCGAAGATTTCAAACATTCTGTCGAGGATGAAACGGTTTCGCGTGGGAACAAGAGCGTTATTATCAGAAGCATTCTTCCACATCAGCCGTATATCAATGCACGGCCGATCGTTATTTATACACAACGTACATACAACGGCGTATGAGGGTGCGTCACTAATCTGCTCTCTTCTTGTACCTACGTTAGCAGGTATTTTATAACGATCTTCACTACACTTCTCCACTATCACGAAGATTCTATTCATCTCCTCGACACTTAAATAAACCCGTTTGTTTGTTTGTCTACATTCCGTTTCCAGTACATTGCTAACGGTACCGGATTTACGCCTGAACACGCACAACGATTTCGTCACGGACACATCGTACGAGGCGTTGAGAATGCTGCTCAAAGGAAGTTCCATCGTATTCGAGGAGCGCACGTCTACTCGGCTCAAGCTCTGAGATAACTATGAGCCGTGTGAGGCACGCAGGTAGGCAGGAACGGTTCGACGGGCGGCTGACTCGATGATACGTGAATGGGCTTGTTCGTATGATCCGCGAGTCGTACCGAATTGTTGTACATATTTGTTTTTCCGGTACAAGAATTAATTTCATCACTACCAGCCTACGCACCATACAGTTTACCTCAGGATAAGAACTATGCACATTTTATGTTTTACTAAACATCTTCACACTCCGGCGCACTATTTGAGAGGAACATATGCTCATATTTTTCCTTTCTGCCCATCAAACGATACTCGTCTCTAAAGTCTGTTAAAAACTCACGCAGGGAACTAGCCACAACCTCACTACGAACCTCATCATGATATACATTAATATAGTGATAAAAATACTTAAGACTGTCCATGATCACGAGATTCACATTTTCAGTCGTAGGGTATGAGTAATCGACATGGTGTAGCATGACGTAATACCGCTTGTCACACCACCCATCCGCAAGACTCATTATCCATACCTGCTGCTTCTCTTCTGCACGCGTTGTTTCTTTTACTTCTTCACGGTATATGTGAGACTTTATAAAGTTTAGCTCTGCAGCATACTTCAGCACATCGTCTGTGCAACGAAAGCCTTCAACGGTCTCACCAGAACATCCGTAGAGTATTTGCACATCTTGGAACTTCGCACAATCCATTGTGTTTTTAAAAGAGACGTAGGAGGGAGGAATAGGAAGTTTTTCGGTATCCACCACATCCTGGCACTTTGCTGAATACCATTTCATAAACGTTGTACAAGCAATATTAAAGGTAGCCATTTGAATACACGTCTGATCTTTTCTTCTGAATACACGTCTGATCTCTCGGGCTTACTGCAGTCGACTGACCACGCAGGGACTCCCAGATAGTAGCATGACTCACGGTCTTACAGTGGGCGGAGCTTAGAACTTTCACCCTGCGCACGCACACACAAAGGAGAAAGTGAAAGGCTAATTGAAACATGATTTATTTAATAAACGAGATATTCAAGTTATATATATATATATTTACAAATACGATTTAATAAACGAGATATTCAAGTTATATATATATTTACAAATACGTGTAATAAATCAATAGATACGATTATATACAAGACAAATACGTGTGAGTTAACAATAGAAGCATCATACGTTATGGTATCCAAAGGGTACGGTATCATAGGCACCAGGTAACTGGTAACGTTTCATATAGGTGTTACGGCACACCTTCGTACACCTAAGTTCCTTCAAGCACCCCAGCTTCTGCGCCCGAAAATTGTGGGTGCCTACAATTAGTTGGGGAGGTCGTTCGCCCTCATCATCGTCCAAACACACTAGATCCTTCAACGATTCAAAGTTAACAACCCGCCGATTCGCATGGTTGAGCGTAATCCCTTTGCCTTCACGATATATTTCATTTCCTCCCCAACCCTGACCCGTACCCCATAAGTTTTAGGTCGTGTTGAGAAAAAAGAGTCGGCGTATGCGTTGTCCCCATACTCATCCTTGATCTCATCAGTGAGTTCGCCGAGGAACTCCCCAAAAGTGGGCATGTATTCACCCTCCCTCTCTGTGAATATCACGCTATCTGTATCGGCATACAATACTCTCCGCCCAAGAGAATGCAATAGACCCCAAAGTTTTATACGGGCATAGGCTGTTGTGAAGCTGGCCACAGGTATGTTTGTAACCCTTGAGGTATCTGTGGCCAATTCAGTGTTGTTGTACTTTATTATGTAAATATTACTTACATTCACGATCTCCATGACCTCTTTATCGGGAGCATTGGCATAATCCCAGACATCACTATAACTTTGTGCCAAATGAATGTTCCCTTTGCCGGTATTCTGCGCAAATTTTCCCCATAGACCGTTTAGACACAACTTTGCACTAAAGCGCTTGCCAGGATTCTTTGCAATTTGGGCACGATCAAGTTGTATACCTTCGCGGTCGCGGTAACGTTGAATATAGGCAGAATATACCCTGTTGCCTGAACCTTATCCTTCAAAAAGGCGTTTATATATGGTGTGAAAAGGTTGGGTAGCTTCTGAAACCTCCACACCTCGTGTATCTTCAGTATTCTATAACCATGGCGTACGGCTAGGGCCAGCTCAGGACTTGTATATACGCCTCTGATCTTACGCGGGTGGGGTATATGGTTACAATCGCCGTTATCCTCTTCCGCGCACTTCACGCACAGGGGAAACATGAGCTTGTCGTCGATAACGACAGGTAAGATTGGCATCCATAAATTGCGTGGGGGGAGTACGTCTACGAAAGAGAGCTCAAAGTAACGATCATTCAAATTTCTTGAAAATTCATTGATGGATGGCAGGTTAGGTCCCACCAGTTTCTCAGGAGTGCCCACGGGGTACGGATTGTTCCTCATCACGTATGGGTACAAAGAACAGAAATCGTAGTAATGGAGCTTCACACCCTCCGTAGGTGGAAAGTATAGTCTGAATGGATTTGTACGTCCTCCAAACAAGCTATCACCACATTTGAGAGGATCCAGCACCATTGAGCGCTTGATCGTGTTTATTTCCTCACGGTACACCTCGTCTGTCTCCATCAGTGCATCATATTCATGCTCCCACAAGACTTTGTGAGTGAACTGTGATCCTACAAGTTGATCGCGGGTGCGGGTCCGTGCAAGACAGTCGGCAGGAAATCTACCGTGGATATCTCCGGCGATTCCGCACTCAGGACGGGGGCATCCATGCCACCAGCAACCGTTAAAGGAGTACACAGTCTTCACACCAGTGACACGGCTTTCACTTAACCCATCAACGTCCATTAATCTTAATGGGTACTTCACCCTTGTTGCGGGCGTGCTTTATGTATACACCTGTCTGTTGCTGTAGGTGTATGAGCCAGTAAATAGCCTTGTGTCCGTAACTGCGGGGGTTGTTTCGGTGAATAATGGCTAAGGTGTCTTTAGGCATGAAGTTATTCTTGAACACCGTAAAACATAATGATGCGATGGTGGTTGCGACTTGCAGCGGATCGCATTTCAAACGGGCTATATACATCCTTCTAAAGGCCTGGAAACATACTCTAAGCACGCGCACATCATTCACGCAATAACGCTCACATTGATCAGCTATATTGCAAGGGTTACTTTCATTAAAACTGTTGTAGTATCGATCGAAGTCTTCACGTTCATCCATACAGTCAAAATAATGTTTGGCTGGTGGTGGGCCTACGTAGTTTAAAATCTCGCTGGTGAGGAAAGTGTAAGGGAAGTATCCTTTGGAAACTTTAGCTGCTACTCCCTTCACCTTGGGTAGCTTTGCTAATTTACAAGGTGTGAATAATAAAGTGTCTTTAAATTGTACATTGCCTCTTATTTGCATCTGTATTAATTTGTTGCCTCTTTTCAATGGATCACCTGTAAATATCTCAGAGTATTCGTGTTCAAGCAACTCCTTATAAAGGAACTGCGTATCAAACTTTGCTCCGTTATGGGCGAGAATATACACAGTCATTTTTTTGAACTTGTCGGCTAACTTGACAATATAGGACACAAATAGTTTCACAGGACTATCGCGGACATTCATTTTAAAAACGTTTATCCGTTTACCGCATTTGGGGCACTCGTCACATTCGATACCCATACACTCATCACAGATGGTCTGGCTCACAAGTAAATGTGGAATTACCTCTTTGGTTTCAGCGTTCGTATATGTTTCTATATCGTACTACACAGTTATACAAGGGTTATTTTTAGGCTTAGCATCTTTCATATAACATACATGCTTTACTCCATCCGCCTTATATTCCTCCTGGCATGTAGGACAGTGAATTACGTCACACTTGTTCTTAAATTTTCCCCAATTATCCATTGTGTGAAACATACCACATTCACAGATTCTCATTTTCCTGCACGTGCCAATTGATTTATGGAAATCAAAACAGCTATTATTGAAAAATGTGCGTCTACACACATCACAGTCTCTCTTCTCAGCGTCAACTACACGGCTTTCACATTTGGTGCTTTTACACTGCTCACATACCATGTGACATTCTTTACAATGTCGCACAATATGATCTGCAAACTCGAGGCACCCCTTGCACAAATCATGATGTCTCCCATATTTTCGACTTTTGTCATAACTCGCGTAAAGCCACCTTATATTACGGATGGGGAGATACGTTGTCCCTGACAATCCTAAAATAAGTACGGGTCTTGTACGATCTCTCACACAGCTTTTAAAAACATACACAGTCCTACGACGATCATCCAGCCCAAATACAACTATACGAACATTCATTTCCTGTTCTACCCTTCTCAACTCTTCAGGACCCATATTACAGTCAAATTCAAGTTCACAATCTACAGCTAGTTTACGGGCACGCTCCACGACCGTAGGCAACCAAGTTTTTGTGGCCTGTGTATTTTGTACAGTAAACATACGTGCTAAGAGTACTGCTATAAAGCCGCAACCACGATCGACGTTTATATGCTTTCGGTAAATAATCGGAGAATTGAAGTTAAGAGTATACGGTATGGCACTATGACCCGCAACACGGAATACACGATCAATATTTACCGTGAAGTTGTCCATATTAAAGGCTATACTACTTTGGGCGGCTTGCATTATACGGCCTAATATATATTCTACATCTTCAGCCGCCAAACGTCTAAATGGCACTATCACCCAATAATCGTCTACATCACCGTCATCTGACACGAATCCAAAGGACAGACTCGTCCTAACTTCACGCTCGTCGCGGTTCTGAAGAGCAAACTCTACAATACGCTGTACAACCCGGCGTAGCCCGCGCTCAATTCCATTGCTATACATGGCTCTAGGGTCGACCCTGACTCTATACCGATTTCTAGTCAAGGCTGGGGTGGGGGCTGCGGAGCGCACCAACTCGAACGATATAACATCCTCAACAGAACGGGGGGCATCTGTGGCGGATGAATTAGGGGATATATTAGCGGAAGGTGCTGCTGGGGGGCCTGTTGCGTAGGAGGTTGAGGGTTGGGGATCTATTATTGTAGACTTAACAGAACGGGGGGCAACTGTGGCGGATGAATAAGGGGATATATTAGCGGGAGGTGCTGGGGGGGTTGTTGCGTAAGAGGTTGAGGGTTGGGGATCTATTACCGCTGCAACAGGCGCGTATTTCAGTCGCTTTATACCTGACGTGGGGTTCTCATACCTCCGCTTTGGACGTGCTAGCGGTATCGCTGGTGAGGGTTCGTTGGCAGGGGAGGAGATCACAACTACACTGTCGTCGAGGTCATCCGTAATGTCAATGATGGGGCGCTCTACCTCATCGTCATTCACGGTTCTGTGGGAGAAGAAAGCAAAATATAAGGAACAGCACTCAAAATTTGTAATATTTTGTAAATGACACACTTAGGAGTGTGACGTGTTAGAAATGGACTCTGTAGAAAAATTCAGATTCACGAGCCCATCCACATGTATTATATCTGGACCTACAGGATGTGGTAAAACTGTGTTTATGCTTAAAATCATTAAAGAAAAGGGAGAGATGTTCTCGAAATTTGTGCATAAAGTTATATGTTGCTATTCGACGTATCAATCAGTGTTCAACGAGTACCAAGATGATATTTTGTTCCACAAAGGCGTATATGACGTTAATTCGTTAAAGGGAAATGAACATACAATCATTGTAAATGACGATCTCATGTTGGAGATGGATAAAACGTTTGCCGACACATTTACAGTATTCTCCCACCATCTTAACATAAGCGTGTTCTTCATCAATCAGAATCTATTTTTCAAAAATAGATACATGCGCGATGTGTCGTTAAATGCGCAATATCTAGTCTTATTCGCGCAACGTAGAGACGTATCACAAATTGGGGTATTAGCCAATCAAATCAAATGTTCCCGAATCAGCGTAAGGAGTTTTTGGAAGTTTATAAAGAAGCTACAAGCACGCGTTACGGATATTTGCTTTGCGACCTTCATCCGCGAAACACGTTTAGAGTGCTTCTACGAACGAATATATTTCCAAACGAGCCTGAAATGGTGTATATTCCAGAATGACAAAGAGACTAAAGAAATACCATGAATTAATAAAAATCTATCATCGACTGCCCCGGGCAATGCAGCAGATGTTTATTAAAAATATCGACGCCGACTTTTTAAAATGCATCTGTGAAATCTGTGTTAACGTTATAAATTGCAATGTATCAATGAAAACCCATCAGAAGGCTCGCCTACGCCGCTACAAGAACATAATACGTGCACTCGCTCGTACAAGTCAAACTGTAGCGAAGAAAAATCGAATTATTGTACAAACAGGAGGGTCATTTCTCCCCATCTTATTTTCAGTTTTGGGTCCTTTACTGACTAGATTAATATAATGAAGAAAGTGGTAGTGATTCCCCACGAGGTGTACGCTTCACTGCAAAGGAATCCAGGCACGGATCTAGATCCCCGTAAAAGCAGACTTAAAAGAATGGAAAGCGAATTGCTAGCCCTATTAAACAGTGAAAAAACACCTGATGAGAAAAGAATCTTATACCAAGAAGCTCTGCAGAAATTTCTTCACGAGTACGAAAATTATAAGAGCCCTACAGAGATTCCAGTGGTTATTAGGCACAGCACGGGGGACGATGGACATGGCGACATAGGATCTCTGCCCGACGATACAGCTGACCAACCAAAAAGATTAGCCACACAACATATCGAACATGTATTAAAAATCACCCTCCCACATACATTGATGAGTAAAGGCTTAAGTCTTTATAATCTATTGAATGAGGATCCAGCCATACAATGGACCGATACAGGCGAGCTCATTGTGGAAGGATCAAAGGTACAGGGATCGAATATCGTAGACATTGTCCATGATCTGGTGAGAAAGTGGGATAGGCCATCACCATCAGGATGGAAGCATATTAAAGCAAGACTACAACAAATAAATGTCCCTAAAACGTTGATAGGAAATCTGAACAGGTTAAAAGACTTGGAACATGCAACGCATGTGACACAGTTGAAGGAGCCGTCACCCCCGGCGGTAACACCTTTGAAGAGGAGCAAGAAGAGGTTAAACCCACCCTACCCACGTGCCTCTAAAATACGCAAATGGCTAACGTATTAACGAAACGCTATTATGACATTTCTAACCCATCCTCTTACGGCGGCGTAGATAGACTGTACAGAAGTGTTTACGGAGTAGGAAAAAAAGATGTTGAAAGATTTTGAGGGAGCAGGACGCTTATACGCTTCATAAGCCTGTGAGAAAAAGGTTTAAAACAGCCAAGACAACGGCTTCCTCGATTGATTCTATTTGGCAAGCAGATTTAACAGACATGCAAAGATATTCTGTGTATAACGATGGTTACCGCTACATTCTATTCATAATAGACGTATTCTCTAGATATCTGTGGCTAGTTCCTCTGAAAAATAAATCACCTGAAACAGTAGCTAAAGCCACCAAAACGCTAATGTTAAAAGAAAACAAGGTTCCTGGCTATTTTTGTACGGATATGGGGAAGGAATTTATAGGCCGTGCTTTTCAGAACATGTTGACAGAGTTTAATATCAGCTATTACACAACCAATTCTATACATAAGCTTCTTTAGAAGGAACGCATGCACCGTTATTTTACACATAACATAAAAACACATACAGAGATCTAGACATTCTGGAATCATTGGCATCATCCTACAACCGCTCACACCATCGCACGATTGGGACAACACCTAACGAAATTTTAGAAAGAGGTACGCTCCCGAGAAGAGATGGATCACCACCACCACCACACTCTGCGAGCTTCAAAATCAATGATTATGTAAGGCTGTCGCGTTCGGGGAACAAATTCGCAAAGGGTTTTGAGCAAGGATGGACACGCGAGATTTTTAAAGTTAGGGCTATGAGACCTAAAGGTGAGATAATGATGTATTACATTGAAGATTTGAATGGGGAAGAAATCTCAGGAGGCTTTTACCGCGAGGAATTGCAGAAAGTTGCGTATAATTTAGGAAAAAATGTGTTTAAAATTGAGAAAATTTTAGGAAGCAAAGGTTCAGGAAAGAGAAAAATGTACCGGTGAAATGGCTAGGGTACCCAGAAAGCTTCAACACCTATATAAAAGCTGATGCAATAATGAAGCTTAAATAGTATGCAACATGGCTCCTAACCATTTCTACGTCACACTCCCGTCCTCCTCGTCCCTGTCTGTACACCCTAACAACACACTAGCCAACTTTGTAACAGAGCTCCACAAGCACATTGAATTGGGTCGTGATTCGTATGAGGTGGGGATTTGCGAAATTCAGCTGGACACCATCTTTTTAAATATTGAACATAAAGAAACCGTTTTTACGATTCTTAGAGACATTGACGAGTGTGAAAAAGCTGGGGTAGCTATGGATGAAACTATGCGTATCGCTCGGACTAAGGTTGCACGGTATTACAGTACAGAAGTAAGACTAGGACCGGGTCAATATGGTTCGGCCGAGGATGTTGTGAGAGGCTTAAACGTAAGTTTAAGAAACTCAAACCTTACGAATGATTTAGTATACGAAATCGTAAACAACCCTGCACATACACTAATCCTAAAATCAAAGACTAACAGACGTATTAAAGACCATAGAAAGTTCCAAATTCTAGCCAATGGCCGATATAGCGCAGTCTTCCAAAGAGACACATTTCACGAGACACAGCATGACTTGTCCAGATTAATGTATCAATTGAAGATGGAGAAATTGGCTGAAAGGTCCCCAGACATGTGCTATATTTACAGTAATATAGTGGAGCACCAGTTTGTTGGGGATACCCAGGCGCCTGCTGCGCATTGCTCACATCCCCAACCATAGAGGAAGGAGTTTGTGTATTACATATGACAGACCCCATTATGTGAATGTCGCAACTAATTTAATAACCAATATCTCAATATATATAAGAACGATTGAGGGTGAAAACTTCCCATTCGGTAACGGGAGCTTAACAGTGAAGCTACACTTTCGACGCACTGAGTTATAATGGATAGAAAGCCTTTCACCGTCTATCGAGGGGTGAGATACCAGCGCGGTAGTGGACTTGGATCCATTTTTTCATCCATACTACGTACGGCTGTTCCTTTGCTGAAGAGGGGGCCAGATACCTTGGAAGGAAAGCGCTACAATCAGGCCTTAACACTGCAGAAGACATATTGGCCGGGGCTAAACCTAAAGAAGCTCTAAAAAAACATTTAAAGCGTACACGGGACGAAATCATCAAAGATGCAAAGAGAAAAATGCGTGGTGGCGGGAAGAAGAAGAAGAGGGCTCCCCGGAAGAAGAAGGGGTCACGTGGTATTAAACGTAAAAGGCTATCAAAAAAGAAGTGCTGTAAGCGAATGAAACCTATGGTTGACCACTTTTTTGACTGATATAAGCTAAGGACATTGATCTCATGAATCATAGTTTGTTTACCACTTGTCGAGAGAGGAGTCACTATTTCGCCATGGCACGCTTCATCCACCCATGTAGTTCACAATGCTGTAAATCGGAGCTGTCCCTTTTTGAGCTGCCTCCAACCCAAGTTTCTATTGAGCACAGTGACTTTATTACAATTAACCCTTTAAACACAATTAGTTCCCCGAGTGCACCTATAGAATTCGTGATACCCAGCTCAGGCCCTTACTTTTTTGATCCAAGCTGTGTGCACATGTACGCTAAGCTACGTATAGCCCATTCTGATGGAACGGTCTGCGATGACAAATATGCTGTATACCCTGAAACAAACTTTCTGCACTCCATATTCAACCAGTGTGACGTATATTTAAATCAGACCAACATATCGGCAGGCACGGGGTACTATCATCTACGAGCCTATCTGGAAAATGTCCTCAACTTTTCCAAAGAAGCGAAGGCTACCTTTTTAAGTGCCGAGGGATATTATCAAACTAAAGATGAAAATAGTATAAAGGACAAATTTAAAAATTCTAAAAAGAAAATATACGAGTGTTTTGGACGGTTGCACACAGATTTCACTTTCCAGGAGAAGTTGCTTGTCAACGGGGTGGATATGAAAATAAAGCTCACCCGCACGAGTCCTGAGATCTGCTTAAATCTGGATGCTGATCAAGAGGAGGGTGCAAAGCCCGTTGTGGTTCACATTATGGACACATACCTCCGCGTACGGCGAGTGAAATTAAGTTCACCAAAACAACTAGAAATTGAGAAAAATTTACTAAACGCTACAGTGAAATATCCTATTAACAGAGTGCAAATCAAACTATATACGGTTCCTGCAGGGTTGGCATCGAAGCAGATAGAAAACATTGCCCTGGGAAATCTTCCTAAAAGGATATTAATCGGCATGCAGGACCATGCTTCGGTGAATGGAAAATATAAAAAGAGTGCCTTTAAATTCGAGAATTTCGGACTTAAAAATATAACTCTATACGTTAATGGCACTGCTTTGGGTGGAACAATGGGTACGGACTATTCATCAGACGCTGTGTTACCTCTTTGTGCCAGAGCCTATAGTAATCTGACCCATATTGCAGGTGATTGTGATGAGCTTGGTAATGGGGTAACGCAGGAAGAATTCATTGATCAATTTAACCTTTATCCGTTTGACATTACACCTGACTTATCTGCTAGCGTAAATACCCATTTAACCCCACAGCAGAGCGGAAACATCTCAGTGCGGCTGGAATTCGCCAAGCCTATAGACGCTCCTATTAGTGTACTAGTATATCTCGAATCGCAAGCCCTAATAGAAGTAGATAGATTTAGGAGCGTTATCACTGACTTTTAAAATGGATGCTAATACACTTCTGAAAGTAATGGAACGAGTCACACGTTCCAAATTTATCGGCGTGTTTGCGAAGAATGAAACATTGAGTTTGCCAAGTACGCGAGAATGCGGTAGTCTTATTGTGAACACAGATGTCATCGGTAATGTCGGTAATGAAGGGATTCACTGGATCGCTGTCTATTTTAGAAATAGACAGCGCCTGTACTATTTTGATTCACTCGGTACTCAACCCTGGAGTGACCCTATTATTGTAAAATTTCTCGCTCAGTTACATATTCCGAAGTTGTATGGAACCCATTTCGTATACAAGGATATTTTAGTAATGTTTGCGGAATGTACTGCGTCTCATTTCTCACGCATATGTCATGTGATAAAGAATTTATAAATTTTTTAAATTTATTTGACCCGTGTCACACTCGCCGAAACGATGAAATGGTATGCAGACAGATAAAAATCCGTTTTCCAATTGTACGTACTCGTTGTATAGTATAATGTTTTTGTTCGTATATTTATTGTAACGGTATATTCTGTAGTTGGTTATTGTACTGATTTCTTTCATTTAATAAATTTATGAAAATATATTGTCTTCTTACCCTAAAAAGATCGAAAAACACTTACATTATTTCGGTGTGACATTGCTGACTGATCAGTATATCCTCCGTATTCATGACACGAGATTCTTCAAAAGATTGTATAACACGTGTCAAATCCTCATCGGACCTTAAAGGAATAATGTTCATTCTTTTAAAACATATACAGAGTATACAGGCAGATCCCCATTATGTGAAGATATCTTTGGTTCATTTAAGAGGAATAACATTGATTACCATAAAAAATTTCGATTTTAGCATAATGGGGATAAGAAGTAAAACCAAATAACATTGATTGCCATAAAAAAAATTTCGATTTTTGGCGAGTATCTAAATGAAGTATTTGACGAGATACTACAACTCTCCATATATATAAATCGAATTATAGACACTTACATTTCTATGGTAGTCCCTTGCGTCGGATTGTAAGGAGCGTCACTGCAAATATCTTCAACGGTTTGCGTTGGAAATAATTCATCACGGTCAATCGCGTTAAAAAGACTAATTGCCGTTAATGCTGCAGTGTCACTTCCTTCATACAATTCCGGGGAGACGTACAGGTCCATGGTGGAGGATGTGTGACATTGCTGACTGATCAGTATATCCTCCGTGTTCATGACACGAGATTCTTCAAAAGATTGTATAACACGTGTCAAATCCTCATCGGACCTTAAAGGAATAATGTTCTTTCTTTTAAAATATATACAGAGTATTCAGACAGATCCCCATTATGTGAAGATATCTTTGGTTCATTTAAGAGGAATAACATTGATTACCATAAAAAATTTCGATTTTAGCATAATGGGTATAAGAGGTAAAACCAAATAACATTGATTGCCATAAAAAATTTCGATATTTGGCTAGTATCTAAATGAAGTATTTGACGAGATACTACAACTCTCCATATATATAAATCGAATTATAGTCACTTACATTTCTATGGTAGTCCCTTGCGTCGGATTGTATTGTAAGGAGCGTCACTGCAAATATCTTCAACGGTTTGCGTTGGAAATAATTCATCACGGTCAATCGCGTTAAAAAGATTAATTGCCGTTAATGTTGCAGTGTCACTTTCTTCATTCAAATCCGGGGAGACGTACAGGTCCATGGTAGAGGGAATGATTATTCACTGACGCGAAAATAGCTACTGTTACTCCCAACTGAAAAATATCCCCTTTTATATACACAATCGCCAAGCTCCGCCCCAAAAGACCAGATGTTCGTAGTGATTGGCTGCCAGTGTAGCTGGGTGGAGCTATGACGTGTACCAATCCGCTATAACGGGTCCGGACGAGTAATGGCATCTTTATATTTTCTCCAATAGATTTAATGCTCGTATTACTCCTTGCTGTCTTTACCATGTCAATATTTTTCCCCCACTATTCCCGGATCATTAGTCACTAATGTAATCGAGAGGACTTTATAATAAAGAAATATATCCTAATTATATTTTTAAAAGAGCATTCGGTTTCCACGTTAAACTGTGGGTCTAAGGCGGAGTGAAAACCTTTCCAATTCGGCGAGAAATTACACTAGGGAACAACATTTCTTGAAAATTATTTGGTGTTTCTTATAGAACTTTTGATACTGATTCCAAATATGTTTCAGAATTTTTCTATCACCCATAGTTTTCGAGAAAATAATATTTCCATTTACTCAGAGTTTCCCGCAGATCTTATAGACAATGCAGGTCCTGTATATGAGCTTTAATTATCTCGATGAAATAGTGAGCAATCGACGAGATGTATTTCTGAATCCACGTTAAACTGTGGGTCTAAGGCGGAGTGAAAACCTTTCCAATTCGGCGAGAAATTACACTAGGGAACAACATTTCTTGAAAATTATTTGGTGATTCTTATAGAACTTTTGATACTGATTCCAAATATGGTTTCAGAATTTTTCTATCACCCATAGTTTTCGAGAAAATAATATTTCCATTTTTTCCCAAAATATTATCAAGTACTTTGAAGTGTCGCATCGAGGTCTAGTATGAATTGTGCTAAATTTTCACTTCTAACTCTAAATATTAAAAATCAAAGATTTAAGCAGTTAAGATGTAGTTAACTAAAATTAAGGTAAATATTTTTCACATTATATTTCTATTTAAGGTAAATATTATATTTTTATTTTTACTTACAAGTTTAGTAATTTTTTTTTTTTTTTTTTTTTTTTTTTTGCGCATCCGAATTAAACCTAAAAATGGCACGCATCGGTTGGCCACCACTGGACTCCTTTATTTGAACAAAACTCGCTCTTTCTATATATATATATATATATATATATATATATATATATATATATAATTATTAGTACATTCAGGTATGCCTACCTTATTTCTTTCGCTGATTGTTATTTAATATAATTGTGTGTATTTCTTTCAATAACAGAGATGTTATCTAAGAATATGACACCATACAAATTACGCGTAAATATAAAATATTTTCATTGTAGAAATAATAATAATAATAATGATAATAATAAGAATTGGTGTGAACGGTGGTTTTTGCTCGAATAGATTGTAGAAGGATTAACCCTCGGCCGAAAAGGTCTCTAGGGGACGATTCGAATTGACACAGAGTCTCCTTTTCCTCGTGTGTTTTGGCTAATTTCAACTTTAAATGAATCTTCCAATTGATTAACTATATAAACATATTGTGGTATTTTATATGGTTGAATCTTCCAATTGATTAACTATATAAATATATATTGTGGTATTTTATATGGTTTGTGCACACGAGTGATTCATTAGTTTATTATATATACAAGTACAGATGGGTGGGGGAATTTGGGGGAATGAGGGTCGTGTGTTTTGAACTGTTTCGCATATATTCGTAAAGTTTCTTTTCGTTTCGTTATTCGTGACTTAAATATTTATAATAAAAATTAAGTGTGTAAAAATTATTTATTTAATAAACAGAATTTAATTGGATTCATCTACCGTCATATATTGTGATATTTTATATGGTTTGTGCACACGAGTGGTTCATTAGTTTATTATATATACAAGTACAATTTAATAAATATTGCTATCTGGAATACATGGCGCTATCTGGCAACTGAATACATGGCGCTATCTGGCAACTCAGCCAGAATAGAGGTTTATAAAAGACCGAGAGATGACGGAATCATTCAAGCTCGGCTCCCAGAGGAGCAAGGACCTCTGGTCCTTCTCTTTCTGGCCCTTTGGGAAAACCCCTTAGAGGCCTCTTAGGTTAGGTAAACTAAAATAACTTGGGGGAGAACTCCGCCTCCAAGTTGCATGCCTTGCAATCAAAGGAAACTACTCTCTCTCTCTCTCTCTCTCTCTCTCTCTCTCTCTCTCCTTCAGGTGTACCCCTCCCCCCCTCTTGGCTCAGCCAACTGACTGATTCAGCCAACTGGCTGATTAGGAGCCTATAAAACAACGCCTACTCGGCTGAAGTCTTAATATGCACTTGGCTCCTGCCAGGTGAACACCTCTCCTCCTTTCTCTCCTCCTTTCTCTCCTTTCTGGCCCTTTGGGGGGGAATAGCTTGGGGGAGAACTCCACCTCCAAGTTGCATGCCCCTTGCAACCCCGGTTGGCAACAAAGGCGAGCACTCTTTTTTTTTTGCAACAACCCCCACCCCCCTTTGCAACAACCCCTTCCCCCTTTGCAACATTACGTAATCACTTGCAACATTCCTGCACTCTAACCTTTTGTGGCTATACTACTTAGGTAGTAAGCATTGTGGCTGCTATCACACGTTCGGCGGATCCACCAGCAGACCTCAATCAGTTCAGCATCTCGAAAGAAACGGCTCGCCGGGGAAGAGTGTCACATCGCCGTGAAGTGGCGACAGCTGTGAAGGACCCCTTCACGCCACCGAGGCACACTGTTGTCCACTGGGATGGCAAAATGGTCAAGGTCAGTTGACTAAGTTTTCATAGCTATCAATTTAGTAATGAGATTCATGAAGCATAATGTCAATTAAAAAGAGAACTGAATGTGAACAAAAATAGGCTACTTTACAACCATGAAATTGAAATATATGGCATGTGTTTCAGAACTTCCTTGGAACGGCGGAGCACCGCCAAGCAATTCTCATCTCCGGGGCTCCTCATTGCACAGAAGGAAAGTTGCTGTCAGTCCCAGCTGTTGCTGACGGCACCGGACTGTCGCAGGCGCGGGCAACCATACATGCTCTCGAAGATTGGGGATGTGAGGAGAGCGTCATCGGACTCTGCTTCGACACCACTTCCACCAACACGGGGAGGGTGCAGGGTGCAGTTGTCCGGCTGGAAAACATGCTCGGGCGACCGCTACTCCAGCTGGGATGCCGTCATCACGTCCTAGAGCTTATCGTGGGGGCAGTAGCCGTCACCCTGCTCGGAAGGACTACGGCACCAACTGATCCTTTGTTTCAGCAGTTGAAGAGAAGGTTAGTTCATTTTTTGTGCAAGGTAAAGTTAGGACACACATGATATTCCACTAGTTTATAAAACAGCAAGCCAAACCGGAACTTCAGAGTTTTCTCACACAATTTTCTTGTTTATTATTTTTGAAGATGGGACGAGCTCGATCTCTCGACCTACTGCAAGCTGCAGGTCGAGAATCTGGCGGAGAGTACGTGGCTAATAGAACTCCGGGACGCGGCGGTCAGCTTCCTGAGCACAGCTTCTGGTTTCGTCAGAGACGATTACCGAGAAGTGGCTCCTGGTACTCGGGACACAACCACGCCGTGGCATTCACCTCATGCGCCCAGGAGCCTACCACCACGCAAGATGGATGGCTAAAGTTAGTATTTTCAAACAAAAATAATCTAGAGATAAGTTTAAATGTTATTCAAAGATAAACATTTCATTATAACGCAAACAAAGTAATTGGTAACAATAAACCTGTCTTACTTACAATGGTGCCTATTCTGTTTCAGGTCATCTACTACACAAAACTGCTGATGTTCAGTAGGCAGCTGGAGCTCGACGCCGAGCTGGTCGACAAACTGCACAGGATCGTGGTGTTCATCGCTCTTCTGTACGTACCAGATTGGTTGGCGGCCCCTGTAGCAGCTGATGCGCCGTTGAATGACCTAGTACTATAGGGCAGTGGACCGCGAGGTGGCAGAAGCGTCACTGGCAGTGATGAGGTGGCACTTCTGGTATCTGAGGCCTCAGACCGTCATCTTCGCTCTATGCAGCAACAAGGTGGATGGCACTGTGAAGCAACAGATGACAGAGAAGCTGTCCCACCTCACTGTACCCAAAGACTTCACATACGAGAACGTCTCAGTCGACGAGATGACGCTACTCCCCGACCTGATCGACGAGTCCTCCTGGTTCTTATTTGCAGGTCTGAAGATGTATGGGTTTTCGTGGCTCACCCTGCCAACTGATAAGTGGGACGAGAACGAGGACTTTTGTCGTCTGAAGGATGTGATCTCTAATCTCCAGGTCACCAATGACGTCGCTGAAAGAGGAGTCCAACTGACACAAGACTATGCGAACACGGTCACAAAGGACGAGGCACAGCTGCAGGATCTTCTGCAAGTGGTGGAAAAGAACCGGAAAGAGCTCGGCGACTTCAAGAAGTCATCACTCGCCACGATGACATAACACAGAGGGACAACGTTGCAGCCAGTGACGTGTGATAGTGGTCAATACAATGCAAAAGTGATTGTTTAAGTTATTGTTTCTTTCTTCCTTATCTGTCTGCTATTTGCTGATTTTTTTGAAAAGTATAGGTGATCGTGGTTTTTCCCATTATTTGGCACTATACTAGCACATTGGTATTACCTGTATACAGGCACAACTTTTAAACCGTTAGTCGTATGACATTGGAAGGCACACCAAACGACTTCTCTCATGAAGAGGATTCAGAAAACATCCCTACTTAATGATTTATCTTGATTCAGTAAAAAGTTAAAAAGTACGCATTTAAAAAAAAAACTCGTAATTTCAAGGTCGATGCGAGACCCCTAAATATTGATCAATTTTTGTAAAAATGGTACCAATGTGCTAGTATAGTGCCAAATAATGGGAGAAACTACGATAACCTATACTTTTAAAAAAAAATTGAAAAGTGGGCCACCCTAATGTACATTTCTAATGTAGATGCAGTGCTAAATGGAATATTCCATCCTTTTCGTATATGATTCTGCGAACACCAAAGTTCATGTCTGTAGCACATTAAAACAGCAGTAAAATATGTAAAAAATAAAGTATTAGAAAAACGCTGGAACGTAAGGTGTTTTCTTTTATTCTTAATTCCTAATACTGGACGCCCGTTTATAATCCTCCACACAAAAAAAAATTTGCTATTTCTCCACTAATACCTTTCCTTTCAAATGTTCTTCATTTCACGAAGGTTAAACTTGTTGCCCCTCCTCTTTAATATATATATATATACACAGTGCATATATATATATATATATATATATATATATATATATATATATATATATAGACAGAAGACCCGAGAAACTGTTTTATATACATAAGTGTCTTGAACTTGTATTTCACTTTGAAAGACCTCATAAGTAACGCACAAAGGAGCGAATTCGAAATGCAAAAGATTTGTCATGAAGGCATCACACGAATTTCAAATTCAAAGCAGCACCAAAAGGAGAGGAGACAAGGAATTAAATGAAATTAAATCTCTTGAAATTTTCACTTCCCTGATAATTGGAAATGTAAAATTTCTGCAGTTTGAAAGAGTATTTAAAATAAAATTCAAGGTCATGAATACATACTCTATATATATTAATAATTAATTAATAACTTATTTTTATATTAATTATAGTTAAATTAAAGGTAATTTGCAAAAAGTGATCACCAGTACAATTAAACAAACATGTAAATAATCCTATTAATTATTTACTTTTACTACACTAACACGATAACGACTATATATATACATACCTCGTTAACTTCGTTGCTGTTCCATCCGTTGGTCTCTCTTTACACAAAGGTCAAGCTGGTGGCCCCGCCTCTAGGTTTGGCTTGGTGGAGGAGCGAGTTGTTTTCTTGCGCTCTCCACCGTACATAGCCAGGTATACCCGGCTCATCTGGTACCGTCCTGAGCCAGGCATCTTGTCTTCTCTTGAAGACTTCAACTTTGACCCCTGTAACTTTTCTGAGGTCCTTTGGAAACTGGTTAAAAAGTCTTGGCCCCCTAACAACCAAGCTATTTTCCTTCAGTGTTGAAGAGGTCCCTTGTCGGGCCTTCAATTTGGGAACACTACACATTCTGCCTTTCCTATTCCTTTGGATTATTTCATCAAGATCTAAATCCTTGGGGATGGCATGTTCAGTTGATAAGGTTGCCAACCCATCCAACCGATCTTGTTTCATCGTGGAACGGAGATAAGTTTTGGCCATTGTTTACATTTACTCCTCCCACGACCACACCTCTCTCCTCGTTCACCTCCCGCGCCCTAATTTTCTATGTATAATTCCTTTTTTAAACTGTTCACTTGTTTCTTGTTGATTGATAGCGATATTTTTTTTCTGTTGCTCTTTCGATTTTGGCTCCCCCTAAACTTCGACGCCCTGAGCTAGTGCCACGTTGGTTCGCCCCTTAAGCCGGCCCTAATGTGCGATCTGATTGCTTCCCAATTTATAGTCTTGAAGTTTAAGTTAAAGGCCCCAAATTTGCTTCTTTCCTCAATATGTGTATTGTCTTTTAATGTTGTCGTCATATTTGTTGATATCTCGATTTAGTTGTGGTCTGAGATAATAGTTGGGGTTATTTTTATATCAGCACTCAAGTTCGTGTTATTTGTGAATACCAGATCTAGGCAGTTATTTTTTCTGGTATTTTTTGTTATCTCCTGTGTAAGCATAAACTCATTTGTGAAAGCCATCAACATTTTTGCTTGCTCCTGGTGTTCTCTTGTGTCCCCTTGTCCTGGTATATATATATATACCGGTATATATATATATATATATATATATATTCCTATCTAACTTCCCATTTATAAAATACAAAAAGGTGAAGTCTCCGCAGATCATTACATTGGGGAATAGAGGGTTTATGGCCTGTATTAGCTTTCTGATGTCATCAATGCCCTTCGAGAATTTTTCGGTTGGGGTGTTTGGAGGTCTATAGATGACTATTAGTATCATGTTTAATTTTCTATTTTCACTGCTAGGAGTTCCACAAAGCTGTTAGAGACGATAATAAGTAAATCAGTCATATGACCTTCATGTACATATATAGCACAGCCACCTTTATGTGTCGTTATTCTATCCGCTCTTAGTAAGTTGAAGCCCTCTGTATTGATAAGAAAGATAAATATAATGTTCGCAGTTTTCACAATTTCCTTGGCAATCCTTAAGATAAGGGCGGGCATCGCATGCCTCACAGAAACTCGTTTTGTCCATAAATCCTTTCAGGTACGAAACTTTGTTGAGTGGTTTGTTTGGTCTTATTCCTTGAATATTAGACAGGACAATATTTATGTTCTTTGTTTTTCGTTGCCCCTTGTGCATTTTAAGTTCGTTTTCCTCTGGTTTCGCTTGTTTCGTTGCCTTATGATCCTCCGAGAGAGATCCGTTTCCGCCTACCTGTTCTGGTAGCTTCTTGCCCGGAAGCGGTTTGGCTCGGGGGTTTCCGGCTGTGTCAACTCCATGCGTTGGATGACAATAAGCGAACAAAAAATTTTTTTCAACATCGCAGACACGATACGACTGCTAAATGTGTTCCTATTGTTATTGTTATTCCTATTGTCATTTAAACTTTGTCCTTTGTTCTTTGGGTCCGTCGGGAGATGTTGATAGTTGCATTTTTTCCTGTGTTTGCAGGTTCCATATTTTGTGCAAGTCCTGGAGATGTCCGGGTGGTAGAATTTGCATCTGTCTCCATATTAACAATGACCATTATTATAGAAGAAATTGCATATTGGGGGATGTTCATATATACATTGTCCTCTTTATAAATCTGCAATTATCTTTTATATAATATCTGCATATAATTCCTTCCTCATATGTTTACTCGTGGCCTTTGAAACTGTTCCACAATAAAGAGCAAAAAACACTGTTTTCTTGATTGGCCTCTTGTATTTTCCTATTTGTGTCTATTTGTGTTAATGTCCGTTGCCCTTATACTATCTGTTGTTTTTATACTCTCTTTCGACTGCATGGTTTCGGCCTCGTTGTGTGACGGTATTGATTTTTTTCTACTTCGCCTTTCTTCGTTTCTTGTTTCCTCTGTTCTTTATTCACACTTTCTTCTTTTATTTTCTTCTCGTAGTGTCTTTCTGCTTTAAATCCTGTAAAAGAGTTTATTTCAGTCATGCAGTTTTCGCAGAAATTTTTTATCCCATTAAGTTGCTTCGCGTTCGTTACAAGGGAGATTTTTTTCATCTTCCCATTCTAGGCATCTAAAATCAAAAAGCAGCTGACAAAAATCGCACCTCATCGCACCTCATCTGTTGCATCATTACAGATACCACAGAGTTGCAGGAATTTATTTACCATTTCCATGTTACTGATAGAGGGTAGCCGCTGGTGCACAAAATTGACTCAAAAAGGGTATTATGGGAAGTATTAGTTGGGGGTTGACTCAAGCTGAGTGAGGGAATGTTCTCCGTTACTCCGGGGGATGGGGGATGTGACACGCTGCATACTTCTCACTGATTGGTGCTCGCGACCGTGGCTGCGAGGGATAATGGGGTGGGGTATTTGTAAGAATTTCGATAGGCAGCTAATTTTCTTCACAAAGAAACACTCGGAAAAATGCTGTATAGATTAATTCGCTTCGTTTTTATTTACATTTTTTGATATATGCCGCGACTTTTACTTTTTAAAAAGAAATACCACTATGCACTATCAATTAACTCACAATATCAGAACCGTTTAAAACTGATCAACTGCAGGATTTTTACTGTAATACCGCTTTTATTCGGACTTCGATCGAAACACGTGCAACCGTCACACCAGCAAAACACACACCTATATATATATGAAATGTGAAAATCTATCCAATTCTAATTCTTCTCGCTCTTTCTGGCATCTAGCTAAGAACTTCTTCAACAACTTTACTTCCTCTTCTTTCCCTCCTCTTTTCCATATCGGCCGCACAGTTGCCGTCTTTTCTCCTGCCAAAACTGAACTTTCTCTTACAATTCAACCCTGGACGATTCTGGTGCTGTTCCTCCATCTCCTCCCCGCTCTGAATTTATTATGTCAGAGTAGAAAAAACATCTTTAGAAGAGATTCTAATTTCAATCTGGGCTCAACTCTAGGAAGGCGTATTGTACCGATGGTGTTCCTCCTGTTGTTCTTAAGAACTGTGCTTCTGTGCTGACACCATACCTAGGCAAACTCGTTCGTCTTTGTCTCTCATCTGGTACTTTTCCTTCCTGCTGAAAGTTCGCTTTCATTCAGCTTGGCCAAAAGAAAGTTGGAGGGTTGAGAGGGGTCACCCATCGCCCAATTGCTTTGATTTCTTGCCTTTCCAAAGTTTTTGAAGCTATTCTTAATAGGAAGATTCTTAAACACCTTCCTTCTCACAATCTTCTTTCAGATCGTCAGTATGGATTCCGCAAGGAACGCTCTACTGGCGATCTTCTTGCATATCTCTCTGACTCTTGGTCATCCTCCTTTCGGGATTTCGGTGAGACTTTTGCTATTGCGCTAGACATATCAAAAGCTTTTGATAGAGTCTGGCACAAATCTTTAATTTCCAAACAGCCCTCCTCCGGTTTCTATCCTTTTATCTGTGCCTTTATCTCTAATTTCCTTTCTGGCCGATCTATAGCTGCAGCTGTAGATGGCCACTGTTCTTCTCCTACGCGTAGTACGGCTATGAAGCACCTGACCTCTGATCTTTCTGCTATCTCTGATTAGGGCAGAGAAAACCTTGTGGCTTTCAGTGCCTCAAAAACTCAGTTCCTTCATCTATCTACTCATCACAAACTTCCACACGACTATCCCCTTACATTCAACAACACACAACTCAATCCTTCCTCTTCTCTTAACATTCTTGGCGTTTCCTTTTCTCGTGATCTTTCCTGGAAAGTTCACGTATACTCTTTCTAAAACAGCTTCTAAGAGGGTAGGTGTACTGTACCATCTCCGCAGTTTCTTCACCCCCACTCAGTCTTGTTCGTCCATGTATGGAGTATGCTTTTCATGTGTTGGGTGGTTCAACCCACACATCCGTACTTGACCGGGTGGAATCAAAAGCTTTTTGTCTCATCAATTCCCCGCCTCTAACTGATTGTCTTCAATCTCTCTCTCTTCGCCACAATGTTTCCTCACTCTCTCTTTACTGTCGCTACCATAACGGACATTGCTCTTCTGAACTCTCTTACTGCATGCCTCCTCCTTTAAGGAGAGCACGCAGCATCAGACTTTCTACACTTTCTCATTCCTTTTCTGTTCAACTATCTAATGCAAGGATTACTCGGTATTTTCAGTCTTTCCTCTACTCAACCGGTGAACCCTGGAACAATCTTCTTCAATCCATCTTTCCTCCTGTCTATGTAGTTGAAAGATTGGAGGTCAGAGTGTCTAGGCATCTCGAAAACCCCAGACCTTGATTTTGTCTCTCTTCTTCTATGGGAGGGGCGCTTTTGCGGACACTTGCCCTTGGCCCCTCCTTCCTGCATAAAAATATGTATATATATATATATATATGTCTCTCTCTCTCTCTCTCTCTCTCTATATATATATATATATATATATATATATATATATATTAGGGTGACAATAAAAATCGAAAGTTGGAGTTTTTTATTGGCCATTTGTTCAATGCTGCTACTACATGAGAAAACAATGTACTGTAAATATTAGGTCATTCAGACAATATTTAAGGGTGTCTCAAGTGAGGTAAATAATTCTCCTTATAACAAACATTAATTACACTGGGGAACAAATTTCAACTTTTTGTCTATTGAATTAGATTTGACAGTTAGTTCTAGGTAATTTGGGTGCGCTGAGCACGAATCTTTACTCGGTTTTGCTCTATCAGGTCCTGATTTTGCTCAACACCCCTCCTCTTTCGTCGTATTCATGAAAAGGTTTTTTTCTCAATACTCGCTAAGTCTTTTTGCAGTTACACATTATGCAACTAGGTTTTTATCTAGGTATTTGTACCTATTGTTATGGTATTGTTGTATTATGTATATTTTTATATGTAACACCCTAAAAATATTTTTAATTTTGTCATTTTTAACCCATTTTAATATTAGTAAATTAAGCTAAAAATATCATAGAATTCTAAAATTTTCTCGAGCGTTCCTGTTCTCTGTAGAGTATTCTAGAGGGACAACTAAAATATATAAAAGCGACTCGTTTCCAGAGTTAATCAGTCAATTCAATCAGTCAGTCAGTCAGTCAGTCAGTTGAGTTAGTTAATTAAGTTTGGGCATTAACATAATTTGAATTGGCATATGATTTAGTGAGTAATTTTTTCATCGTGATTTAATATAGTTGATTTAATTAGACGTAATTTATATTGTACCTACTCATCCGTGTTTCTAGTTTAATTTCATAGATTGTAAGTACCTATTTCATAATAAGTACCTGTTTAAACTAATTTTTGTGTTTATATTTCAGATTTTCTTAAATTTATATGAATTAAGGGCTTTAAATACCTTTACAAATTGGCAGAACAATCAAGCAATATGTCATCAAGCACTAGAAAGTTCAAATGCAAAAACAACCCTGATTCCTTCTGTTATATATGTGGAAATTTTACACATCCACATCAACGAGCAAATATAACTGACTTCGTAAAAAGAGCTTACTTAGCTTATTTTGGCATAAAACTGGGGGACCAAGATAAATCGTGGGCTCCACATAAAGCCTGCACTATATGCATTGAAAGACTGCGACATTGGACGAAGGGTTCGGATTCAAAAATACCTTTTGGAGTTCCGATGGTAAGTTTATGATTTCATAAAACTACGTAATTTAATCACTAGTATACTGTAACTTACCTAAATGTAATTGTAACTTAGGTACATAAACAAAAATTTACAGAAAATGTTTATAAGAATCTCAAATATTGCATAAGGTTGAAACACATAGAAATGTTAAATGTTTGGGTGATAACTTTTGATAAAATTCATAAAAACAAGTCTCTCGTCGCTTTTGTTAACGCTTTACAATTTTTTTTCCATATCAGGTGTGGCGAGAGCCTACTAACCACGAGACCGATTGCTACCTTTGCTTTGTCAAGACTTCGGGCTTCACTAAGAAAAATAAACATTGTATTAATTTATTTTTACTAGGTAATGAATAATTATTCATTACCTAGTAAAAATAAATTAATATTTTTTTTAATTAATGTAAATAAACGTTAGTTTTAATTCATAAAGTTTAAGTGCAGGCGTACTCCAATCGTAATAAGTAATTAAAAAAAATATTAATGAATAAAGAGAATTATTTACCTCACTTGAGACACCCTTAAATATTATCTGAATGACCTAATATTTACAGTACATTGTTTTCTCATGTAGTAGCAGCATTGAACAAATGGCCAATAAAAAACTCCAACTTTCGATTTTTATTGTCACCCTAATATATATATATAATGAAATTCCACCAGGATTTGAATCCAGGACCTCCTGAGTAGGAATCAGAGTCGCAAGCACTTGCTTATCATGTGTATTATTTCATCTATGGTACTCCAATGTCACACCAGAAAATTCGAATTAAATACTGCCATAACCACAAGTGCTGAGGGTTAACAAGCAAAATGCCTCTGAACACGAAAACGTTATGAATTTCCTCATTTGTTTAAATATATAACACGGTTGTGCTAACGTGTCTTTTCGTAATTTGAAGGTAGAGTAGTATACCTGCAAAAATGGCGAGTGCAATACAACTGCAAGGAACATTGCAACATTGAATCTTGCAACAGTGCACTTGCATGCAGCATGATGAGAAACTGTTTTCAAACCCCCTAACAGGGAGTGGGGTTATGCAACAATAACCCCCCTCCCCCCAAAAAAATATTTATATGCAAGTTTTATGTATGTGTGATCTCCAAGGGGTAGAGGATAACATAACCTGGCAGCTCAGGCTCACAAAAATATATATATGAAATGTATGTATGTGTGTGTGTATGCATGTATATATATGTATATTAAAACTTCTTTATTAAGACGTAGGGCAGGGAGTAGTCCCTTCAAATGTAGCTAACCTAACCTAAAATAAAACGCAAGAAGGAGAGAGATGAGATCCTTTCATACAGTTGGCTTAGAAGGCGTATGGCGTAATTGCCTTAGCCAATATATGTATATATAGGTCACTAAACTAACTGGAGCGGCACCACCATTCATAATCAATTCTTAAAGTAAAATGTGGCCAGCCTGTCGGTTCACAAACCCCTGCCAGTCGAAACAGCTAGAGAATACACCAAGCATCCACCCGCCCCCCCCCCCACACACTCTTTATCGTTTGTGTATATATATACACACACACACCCTCCATTTCCATTAATATTTGTTTATATGGTGTAAAAGCGAAATAAAACATAACTACATCGTTCTGTCTATTTAATATATATATATCGGAATAAAAAATATGTGTATATACATTAGAAGCAAAACAGGGATAATACACACATATTTTATATATATTTAGACTAGGCATAAAAACAATACAGCCAGTAGAGGCAAATTGCAAAAAAATTAAAAGTTTCTGTGAATTCGGTTGCTTGTGCCATTAAACGGTAAGAAGAGACTGGTCAAAATAAGGACAGAAAAAGGTCAGGGCGAACAATAACCACAAAAGACTCGGAGGACAAGTATATCCGAGTCACCAGTCTGCGCAACAGACTCCTCACAGCACCACCTGAAATCAAAGCCCAGCTGAACAACTCCAGAAGTACAACAGTCTCTTAGTCTTCTCTGAACAGTTGATGTTGAGAGGCAGGATTAAAAGGACGAACTGCAGCAAAGAAACCAATGCTGAGACTCCAGAACAAAAATAAAAGGCTAGCCTGGGCTAAAAAGCACCAAAAATGGACAGATTCGTCAGTCCAAAGGGCAAATTTTCACAGCGTTTGGATCCAAAAACTTCGAACTTTGTTGAGTAGAGTATTTGTGCGGCGCAGAGCGGGTAAAAGAATGACACAGCAGTGTGTTGTGCCAACAGTGAAGCACGGTGGAGAAAGTGTGATGGTCTGGGGATGTTTGTGAAGATCTCCAACTTGCTCTCCTGCAAAAGTCACTGGAATATTGAACCAACGTGGCTATCACAGCATTCTACAGCGCCATGCCATCCCATCTGGACTGCGACTAGTTGGCCAACAGTTCAGAATGCAGCAAGACAACGATCCTAAACACACTTCCAAGCTGTGTCAAAATTACTTGAAGCAGAAAGACAGCAACGTCAGCTCACAGTTATGGAATGGCCAGCACAGTCCCCGGATCTGAACCCCATCGAGCTAGTGCGGGATGAACTGGATCGACGAATGACAGCCAAGCATCCATCCACTGCTCAGAAGCTCTGGGAACTCTTACAAGAGTGCTGGCAGCAGCTTTCACCAGACTATCTTCTTTTGCTTATTGAGCGAATGCCTCGAATTTGTTCTGCTGTAATTGCTGCTAGAGGAGGCTATTTTGATGAATCTAAAATTTTGATTTTTCTTTTGATAAATTGTCCTGATTTGTTGTTATTTAAGTTCCCATGTTTGTAGTTATGAATTTGTCATGATAATTTAGTTAAATGAAAAACTTTAAACAAAATTTGAAATTTATCAATATTTCAGGGTGTACTTAAACTTTTGACTGGTAGTATATATATATATATATATATATATATATATATATATATATACGCATACAAAATGGAAATACATGCTTTAAGGTCAGTTTCTACCAAGCTTAAATGAAACAGTAAACTTATATGTAATCGAGTCCACGTTTACATCCTCATTGCTCTGTACTACACAATAAAAGCTATTTAACATTATTTTACCGCTCAAAGTATGCAGGTGTCTACATATATTCAATATAATTGGCTTTCAATTCGTTTAACACTATTTTTGTCCCCACTTAAAAGAGCGTGGTAGTTTGACTCCCAATTGTAAACAAGGATAGAATACAGTCCAAAGCACGCACAAAGATGAATTTAATGGTTATATTGTAGCAAACGATGTCAAATTTATAAACCCTTCTTTCCAAACGCGCATTTATTCTTTCACCGCTGACCTTTTCAACTGTAAATTCTTCTTCACAACTCATATCGACAATTGAAGTGTTTCTAAATCGTGCTGACAACTGCGTCCTATATAAAGAAATAATTCTTCAGGGTGAACAGTGAAGGTGAATTCAGCACTGTATCGTTCTAGTCCTTTGTACCAAGTTCATGATATTTCGGAGTCTACACCTTCTAAATACGCATCAAGTTCCAAACAATTCTCTCCTTGTTCGTCCCTGCACTTGGTAAATTCATCGAGCAGAACGGTGTGCGCATATTCAAGCACCGTATCAAAATAACGCATATCAGCAACAAGGGCGTCTAATATAAGTTTCAGTTTACGGAAACCGACGACTTCAAACATTCTGTCGAGATTGAGACGGCTTTGCGTGGGGATAAGGGCGTTACTGTCAGCAGCATTCTTCCACATCAGCCGTATATCAACGCATGGTTGGTTTGTATCACGATTTATGCATAGCGTACAAATAATGGCGTATGAGGGTGCATCACTAATCTGCTCTGTTTTTGTGCCTACACCCACAGTAGTCCGGTTGCACGGGGTGGGAACCCTTCATTGTTTGTTATAAAGCAAATCTTGACATATTTTGAAAGCTTATACCACCCCATTTAAGATTCCATCGGGTGTACACCTGACCCCCGCTTGGCTTTTTCAATATGGCCGCCATTTTCCAAGATGGCCGGTGAAATTGAAAAATCCCATATCCTGGTCAATACTTGGTGGATTTTGATGATCTTGGTGTCATTTCTAGTGGTTTTTAGGATGTTGAGTCGATCTGGAGGGGTTGCAGATACTTTGGGAGTCGTTTTTACCCACTCAAAGTCACTGGAGGTCAAACGCCCCCCGAAATAAGGAATATCCCATATCCCGGGCAGTCGTGGAGATATTTTGGTGATCTTACTGTCGTTTTTATGGTTTTGGGCGAGACTGAGTAGTTCTATAGGCACATGATAACAGTAGGATATCATTTTACAACACCATGGGTCAAGTCAAGGTCATTTGAAGTTAAAGTTTGGCCTTGAAATATGATAATGCCACAGTTGACATCACTGTATTTGCTTTATTTCAGTGACAATTTCTACAATCTAGCTAACTGCTGAGCACTTAACATCTTTTCTGCAGATAAAACCAGATCATAATGCTTAAATGACATAACCCACATTATATGGATATGGATATTCGGATATAACCAACAATTTATGCTGAAGTGCAGGGCACATGCATTCTATGGAAGGTTGCAAAGCTACAAGATATGACCGCGTAAGCAAAACAAAGCTCACACCTAGCTGGGGGATTGGCATTGACAACTTTGATGCAGTTATTCACATTAGGTAACCATTTATTGGGGGCAAATATCAAAAGACATGGTTGTGTCAGGATCGTCAGGATCATCAGTCTGCTCTTCGTTTGCGTTTTGGGTCAATGGATTGTTGCAGTCCAAGCCGCTGCCACATGCACAGAACATTGTGCAAGGGATTCCGCGTCCCAGGCAGCCGCAGCGACTCATTCTGCATGCTGATTGTGATTCACTCCCACATCTGATTAGCTTCAGAACTTCATCTGGTGCTAAGCACACTCCTTCACCAACTGTTTTTGGGATGAGAACTCTGTTTCGTCTCTCTCCCACCCATAATGCACAGGATCAAGTGGTGGTGGGTCACACTTTAGTGCATAGAGCCAGTTCGCCACAGTGTAGTGGGCTCTGAGCACATTTTGATGGAAAGCTTCAGTTGTTGGTGGTAGAGAACATAGTTTGAGTGCAGCAGTTCCCGACTTCCATGTCTTCTGAGCCCATACTCGCTGACGACAATCAGTAAGAGATGAGGATTTCTTATCCCCATAGCATGCAACAATGAACGCTGTTGCCTCTTTCTCGATATGGTCAAAGCATGCATCAAGGAACCCCAGCTTGTCTAGCTTCCGACCCGACCCGATCCGACCCAACTAGCTTCCGACTGAGTACAACTTGTCCCTGCTCATCATTTTTCAGTTTACACTTTTCTATTTGTAATTTGTTTTTTTATCACCAAGCTTATCGGTCATAAACGTAGATGCTGGAATGCGGTATTGCACCGGAACTTTGATGTCATATTTCTCGGGTAATATACACTCACTGATTTTCAAACAAAAGAGACAGTGTTTTTTTAGGGTCATTTACTGGGCCTTCACTGAGAACAGCACTACGTAGTCTTTTTGGCTCCACTGTAGGGGTATCACATTCTCTCTTTTTCATGAATGCTGATAAATTCCGCTTGGACACATAAGTGGAAACACAGCTTTTGTGACAACAAAGGATTTTTGCTCCATCTTCCAAGAGAGGCTCTAGTCTCGCTCGAACATCTGGCTGCCCTCTGATGTCGCTGCTCTCTATGATTTTCTGAATCCTCCCACAATTTGAAAGACCTTTCTGACCTCCAGGACAGCTACGCAGGAAATCCTTGAAGAAACATTCGTCTGCAGCTTTTGTAGAACCTGAAAAATAAGAATTTTGTTTACTCATTCTTCAGAGTACAAATCGCATTGAAATAATTTATCCTCAGCAAATGAAAACTAAACAATGCTCACCTGGTATATTCTCCATATTCAGCAGTCAAAAAACAATTTTGGAATCAGCACAACCAAGACGTCATCAAACCACCAGGTGGGCAGTACCATCAGCAATAATCTCAACAACCTGAAAAGAATAAGAGGAATAATTAGACATATTGGAATTCACCTTACCATGGGGAAAATAATCCCTGATTTCATTTTAACCCTACAGAACTATTCAGTCTCGCCCAAAACCATAAAAACGACAGTAAGATCACCAAAATATCTCCACGACTGCACGGGATATGGGATATTCCTTATTTCGGGAGGCGCTTGACCTCCAATGACCTTGAGTATTGACGAATGTGGGTCAAAACGACTCCCAAAGTATCTGCAACCCCTCCAGATCGACTCATCATCCTAAAAACCCCTAGAAATGACACCAAGATCATCAAAATCCATCAAGTATTGACCAGGATATGGGATTTTTCAGTTTCACCGGCCATCTTGGAAAATGGCAGCCACATTGAAAAAGCCAAGCGGGGGTCAGGTGAACACCCGATAGATTCTTGAATGGAGTGGTATAAGCTTTCAAAATATGTAAAAATTTGCTTTATAACAAACAATGCAGGGTTCCAGTAAAATCAGGGTCTGTGCTACTGGACTACAGGTATTTCATAACTGTCCTCACCCCACTTCTCAACCAACACGAAGATTCTGTTCATCTCTTCAACACTTAATCAAACTCTGATAGATGCAATGTTATTTATTTTTCTCTATTTGGTTTCAAGTACATAATTGATAGCACCTGTATTACGCCTGAATACACGCACAGACTTCAACACGGAGAAGTCGTACAATACACTGACGATGCTGCTCAACGGGAGTTCCATCTTTTAATAGTTTTATTGATCATGCGAGGAGAGAACGTCCAGACGGGTCAAGCTCTGAGGCGACTATGAGCCGCCGGTGTGCTGTTTGACTCGGCGGGACCGTGCGTGCGGTTGGGGAGGTGGGAACTGTGGGGTGGGTATGAGTCACACGCATGGGCGTCCGGAGGGGGGGGCAAGAGGGGGCAGTTGCCCTCCATTGGAAATTTGTGTTTGCCCACGCAACGACTTCTATAATTCTACTGCAGCTCAGTCAGTGTTTCCACATTCAAGGAAATGTCGTTTACTTTACTGTACCTTTACTTTACCGAAGTGCCGTGTCGTTGAAATTAGAAGTGTTAAATAAACTATACTGAAAGATATAGTAATGGAATTATTTGCAAAGATCATTATATTGAGTGTTTTATTTATTTTTTCTCTCGAAAACCTTTTGGTCAATTTCATTGAAACTTACACGATTATAGTTAATCATAGTATCATATAACATAAAAAATGGACTTGACTGGTAGAAAAAAAAATGCACTGCGACCACTGCGAGTAAAAACCGCCATCTCCCCTTATCATGGCCTGCTTTCGGCGCTAAATTTATGTACTTAGTATCGGTGCTAAATTTATGTACTTAGTATTACTAAGTACATAAATTTAGCACCGAAAGCAGGCTATGATAAGGGGAGATGACGGTTTTTACTTGTAGTGGTCGCAGTGCATTTTTTTTCTACCTAATAAAGAACTAATAAGAAATAAGAACTAATAAGTTAGTTTTGCCCCCCCCCCTTGCGAAAAATCCTGCGGACGCCCCTGGTCACACGGGTTGCGTTATGAACGCCGCCAAGCGTTAGTGATTCTTGTACGAAATTTTTCCAATATGAAAGATTCGATGCACACTGGTGAATCAGCCGAATATTTGTAACCCATTAGACTGGGTAGGTGTTTAGAGAATTTTTCCATCTGCGATACATGAAGTAATATCGGTTTTAAAGTTTTATCACACACACTTCATGGAAGTACCTTCTCGAACTATGAACATTTATTAACACTCTAGCGATCTATTTGAGAGAAACATGTGTCCATATTTGGCCTTTTTGCTGGACAAACGATAAGCGTCCCTAAATTCTACTAAAAATTCACATAAACCTTTAGCTACAACAATTTAATGTAATCATTTGGCATACAAAATAATATCCTTGCTTCAAAAACAATAAAAAATAACTCCTACCTACATCAATTTTAATTAAAACATTCCATTTTTCCGTAAATTCGTAACAAAATAACAAATGTGCGCAAACATCCTATCAACATTTAAAGTGGCAATAAGATATCATTCAGAGTCTTTATTTGAAAGTAACCAATGCAGTCATGTCCTTTTTGCTGCGGTTCCTTGACATCAGCATTCGGCTTGCTACTTGCGCTTTGATGTAGCCTTCTCGCCTCTCGTGACTGTAAACTTGACTAGCTGTTTCTGTGACCATTTTCACACATCTCTCCACACTCTGAGTGTGAAAAGGCCACTTTGGCACTTGCATTGGGGCCTCTTTAAGTTGTGTTAAATCTTTGTTTGTTATACATGTTGTCAGTGGTGGCTCCAAAACTTCCGAACTCAAGTTAACTAATTCTGACAACTTCGTGGCATTGACGTTTATCGGAGGTACCTTCCTTGTCTGAACAGAGCAGTCTCCCAGCTGGTCATCATGTAGTGATGTTCCTCTAAGCTTTAGAATGATTTCCACAGCCTCAGTTCGCTCTTTGGTACATTGGCAGCAGAGTATTGCTTGCAAAACTGCCTCTGACTTAGCATACCAAGCGGACCTTCTCACCACAGGTAACACGATGTCCACCACTCCTTTCCTTTGGGTTCTCAGTAGCTGTAATTGAAACAAGATGTGGTTGAGCCCTTCCATCCACATTGGATTAAGTTTTACATTGAACCAGTGAGGAAGATAAAACCCAATAATAAATTCAACAATCAACATCAAATTCTGTAGCATTTTGCCCTTCAGTGCATGTTTGGAAACCCAAATTCTGCAGAAACGAATCACTGTAGTTAACCAACGACTGTGACTTACGGGTCCAATCTCCAAGAGAGCCAGATTTTGAGGCAACTCTCCTGATCTGATTGCTTGAACAATACGATAAGCATAAGATTGATCCGTGCTGAGGTCTTTGATAACTTCTTCAGACAACACTGGAAGGGGAGGGCCTACTTCGACCTTTGGAAATTTTGTATTTATTTCTAATTCCGTTGCTTCATCTAGCATGTTGCCAAGGGGGCCTGACCACTTGTTGTTGCGCTTTGTAGGACCATCAAGTTCCTGGATGAGACGACGAAGAGGTAGTTCCCCTGTGTGCAAATCACATACAATCCAAACAAGCCTTCTTCCAAGTTTTTTCTCTAAATGCGTCATAACACCGCCATGCCATCCAGTGTTCACCGCAGTTGAGTCTGCACCAACGGCCTGCAGTGAACTGTCAAGTCTTCTTTCTTGAAGCAAACATATTTGATCAGCAATTGCCTCTGCATGTTTCTTGCCTTCTACTTCTGCTTCAGGAACAAAGTGAAACAAATAGCGGCCACCAGGTTCGGAACACACAGAGTAGTGTTCTTCTTTGATGAGACCGGGAACCTTTCTGTTCATTCCCTCTACCTCTAGGAGAACTTTTGTGTCATCTCTTCTTCCATCAAACAAAAGGCAAGAGAGACCTTCCTCCTTCAAATCTTTTTCATGCTGATCAGATATTTCCTTCATTATTTTTTCTTGTGCTCTTCTTGTCTTATTATGATCTATCACTAAGGATGTATCCTCTCGGCTGATGAGGCCTGCATCTATCCAAGCGGCAGTGGCAATCTCTGCAGTCTCTCGTAGCCCCGTATGGTGGCGAATACTGGCAAGGGCAGTTTGAGATGTCTTTAGTTTTGTATTTCATTCTCTTCGGCGAAGGTTCAGATGGCATTTTGGAGCTATCATCTGATGTTGCTTCTTTCTGTTCATCTGAAGAGCTTTCAAAGAAGTGAGAAACCTCTTGATAGAGCTCTTCATCTCTTTGGGTGGCTTCTTCACTCTTCTTTTTCTTCCTTTCTTCCCTCTCTCGGATTTTCTCTTTTTTCTTAGCAATAACAATCTGTTTTTTGGTTTCTGAATAATCTGCCGAACCAATCTGCATACTTCCTTGGCCTCCTGCCTTTGTTCTCTGCGCCTTTATGAAAGCCAGCTCCAAAACATGGATCTTCTCCTCACGAGGACAGCGACAATCAATGTGAGGGTGAGGTTCTCTTCTGCATGAGGGAGAACAATTGGCTTCAAAACACAACTCTATGGGATACTGGCAGTTAAAAATGTCAAGAAGAGTATCAAGTGTGTGCAGAAATTTATTTTTCTTTGCTAGTTTTCCTTTACTAAGTGATGTCTCAACTGCTTTGTGCCACAGCTTTGTTAATTTTAGCTCAATAGTTCTATAATGATTGAGTACAGGTGGTTTGAATAACACATTAGCTTTTTTCCACTGATGCAGAAGAGGGGGAATCATGTCCCTTATGAGCTCTTTCTCTGTGTAGTTCCTTCTATCCTTTGTATTTTGTTCACGAAGGAGTAACCCTAGTCTCAGCATGTCTCGCACTGTTGGTAGTTCTGATACGGGAAGCTCCTTGCCTGTACCGACTAACAGGCTCAAGTGGCATGACGACTGACCTATTGTCTTCAATTTTGGCATCTTAGGAATATCTGAAAAGAAAGAAAAACATTTAAGTATTTTATATCAATTACGATGTTTCAAAGTTTAGTCATTCGATGTTCTAAAATTCAATAAAAAAATATTTCATGGGATTACAACATAATTAGACAGAAGAATATGATAATAATAAATAATTGTAATAATCAATAATCCATACTTACAGTTAAACTGTAGTATTCGTCTAGTAGAATAACTATGAAGTAGGTACAAGAGCAATAACAGCAAACCACCGTCTATGGCATCTAAGAGGCAACTGAGGACTGAGAGTGAGGGACAGTTCTATTCATGTTGTGACTTGTACATTGCACAACAAATATATGACCTTGAAAACACTCCATATGCGATCAGTGGGATAATTCTGTGAAGATGAATAGTTAATCAATTTATGTCCTATTATTTAGTAAAAGAGTTAATTTCTGAAACTTTAAGGTAAAATTGATGTAGGTAAGGGTTATTTTATTTCATTTTGGTTGGCCAATTTCAAGTTTTGACATGAAAAGACACTATATTTTCACTACCAAAATTGATTTGAAAAAAGTTGACAAAATTAACACCCTATTATGATATACATGGATGTTGTGATTGTGGACAGTTTGTAAATCTTGTGGTAGAAATATTTTATTCTCTGCCCCAGTGTATGCGTACTCGGTGTGATGTAACATAGTATAATACAGTATATCCTGTCACACCAATCATCAACAAAGTTCACAACCCAGATCCTTTGTTTCTCTTCTGCAATCGTTGATTCTTTCACTTCACGATATATGTAGAGTACTCTTTAGTACAGGTTAATCCTACAACATAATCAGTTACATCGTTTGAGCCGTGAAACCCTGCAATGATCACACCAGAATATCCATAGAGTATTTGGGCGTCTTGCTCCTCATGTTTCGCGCGATTTAATGCGTCCTTAACCCTACAAACAATTCCGGCGTTAAAGGGTTAAGTTATGAATGCTTGTATTTGAAAGGTTACCAATATGTAGCGTCGTCCTTTTAGGGTTAAATGTTTCAAAGGAGGGATGACTAGAAATTCTTTGAGTGTTCACCACATCTGTAGACTTTAGTGAGTACCACTTCAGGAATGTAGAGTATGCAATATCATCGGTCGCCATCGTTATTTTTCGTCTACGCATGAATTCTTTAACAGATAAAAAGACACGTTTGAGAACAGGGCTTGATGGGGGTCAACTCTGTACGCAACATACAGTGGCTGGTGCTTAGATTTTTCTTGCGCGCACACGCACACACACACACACACACACACACACGAAGGGGAAAATGAAACGCTAGCTAAAGCATAATTAAATACAAGTAATAAATAGAAAAAATAAATAGACTCTAATATAACAATTATATATTTACTCGTTGACGAAATTTTACAGTTTAACAAATATTCACGCCTCACGGTATCCAAAGGGAACAGTGTCGTAGGTGTCAAGCACCTGGTATCGTTTCCTGTAAAGGGGACGAAAGTGTGTCATAACACAAAGTTCCTACTCCCCTCCCCAACTTCTGTGCCCGAAAGTTATAAGTTCCTACAACCACGTGGGGTGGTTGGTCACCCTCATTTCCATCATCATCTAAACTCACTACCTCTTTCAGCGAATCAAAATTTGACAATCTGCCGGTTCGCCTAGTTAAGAGTGATACCTTTAGCTTTCACGATGTATTTGAACTCCCCCACCCTCACCCGTACCCCGCAAGTTTTTGATCCTGTTGAGAGAAAAGAGTCAGCGTAGGCGCTATCTCCATACTAATCCTTGATCTCGTCAGTCAACTCTCCGAGGAATTCCTTAATAGGAGGTATATATTCACCTTCCCTCTCCGTGAATATCACACTGTCTCTGCGTACAAAACCATCAATGCAGTAGACGCCAAAGCTTGATGCGGGCGTAGGCTGTTGTGAAACTGACTACAGGTTTGTTTGTGACACGTGATGTACCTGTAGCCAACTCGGTTCTGTTGTACTTTATTATGTATGTATTACCCACATTCACGATCTCCATGACCCCTTTATCGATGGAGTTCGTGTAATCCCATACTTCGTTATAACTTTGGGCTAGATCAGAGTTTCTTAACCTTTTTTGGATAAACGCCCCCGGACCATTTTAGAGGACGACGCCCCCTCCCCAAACTTTCAACAGGAAGGAAGATATTTCCTACAAAATAAATCTAATTGTGAATCAAACTAAGTAAAACAATTAATGAACATAGTAATTAATTAATGAACATAGTAAACACTTTCAAGAAATTAGAGAAACGTTAAGACATGGTAATTCACTTGTAAAAATAGTGAGTCAATAATAAACAGAAATCCTTACAATTTGAAATAAATTAATGCCAACCAATGTGATCCATGAGCTTGGTGGAAGGTTGATAATTTCGGCACGTCAGGTTTAATTGTGGTCAGCTCCAGACGAAGAGCACCAGAGTTTGCAATGTTGACTCGGTTTCTCTGTTTCGGCAGCATGTATAGCACCTGACTGAAACCCTGTTCAACACCATACGATGTTAGGAAAGCAAGTATGAAACTCTAGCTTTCTCCCACAGTCCAGGTTAGCGTTGTGCATGTGCAGGCCACAAAACGTTTATGCCAGAACTATTAAATGTAGATTTGGCTTCGTCATCGTTTTGTAGATCGAGAAGTTCCTCTTGGATACTGGGATCGCAGTTGATGGCGTCGACTTCAAAAGGCCGCATAATCCTGTCAGCGATTTGTAAATCACGAAGGTCTTGAAATCTGATTTCTAAGTCCCCTTTCATCTTGGTGAGATGAGCCGAGTAGCAGAGGAGGCGGTCATCTGTCAGCGTGTCACACATCTGAAAGCACCACAAGGGAGAGTTATTTAATAGATTTTACAGTGAAAGGTGCTCAGATGAGCCAATCACTTACTAAAATTGCTAAAAATGAGTACAATTTACTTCTGCACATTTAACGAAATGATGTGATGAGACAATGATAATAAGTTACATTTGAAAGTGTTGCGTTGCTAGGTTACTGTCATACGGAACTGCAGCTTGGCAACAATGAGGATCACTAATTGAAATTTTTACTTTTACTATAATAATAAGAATAATAATAAGGGTGAGTCTCACCTTGGCCAAGTGAGGAAACTGAACAAATTCTTTCCTGTTTGGCGCTGTACAAACAGAACATAGTCTTCTGATGAAGTTGCAGATGATCCTCTTCGTGTAGATGAATGATACCTTGGAGTTTAGCGGACACCTCGTTCATGATGTCTACCAAGAAGAAGATATCACACCGTCTGGACTCCAAGTCGGCTTTAAGAGAAGAGTGAACTCTCTCAAGGAACTCTAACACCATATCATAGAGCTCACAAAACCGCGCCAGGCAATTTCCTTTTGAGAGCCAGCGTACCTCAGTATGCATCAAGAAGCGGTCAAACAATTCGTTGTTCGTATGGCAGAGCTTTCGGAATAATCTGTCATTCAAGAGAAATACCTTGATTTTATTGATGGTCCGAACTGCAATCTGCAATGATTCAAGGAGATGTGAACTCATCTGTTTTGCGACGAGATTATGACGGTGTAAAACACAGTGCACAGTAAGGACGCCGGGAACAGTAGCTTTCATAAACGCAGTAAAACTACGGTATCGGCCTTCCATGGCTGGGGCGCAATCTGTCGTGCAGGCTATAATGTTGGTGATAGGAATTTTTCGCTGTTGCAGATACTCAATTTTCCAGGTGCTGAATGTTTCTCCTTTGATGTCGGTCGTCAAATACTTGACAAATAAGAACTCTCTTGCTTTGCCAGAAAAATAAAAACTGATATATGCCATAAGAAGAGCGTTGTTTTCGGCAGTGGTGGATTCATTCAATTGAATGGAAAACTGGGTTTCCCTTAACATAGCGCACAACTGCTCTTCTGTGTCCTGGGCCATATCATCGATCCTCTTGGCCACAGTGTCGTTGCTCAGAGGGATGGAGTTCACCACTGATGTTGGATCGTACTTCATCACTGTGGAAATTGCCTCTCTTATCGCTGGAAGAATAAGGTTTTCTCCCCCAGTGAAAGGTTTCATTGATTGCTGATTGCAAAATCTGCACAATGTTGTAAGAGGCAACAAGACCGCTATCATTTCGACTGTTGTTCTTTGAGAGAAGGTCGCTAATGGTACCTCTCTTCAGTATTTTTAAGTCCTAAAGAACAAGTTTGTGAAGGTCTTTACTGGCCTTTTCTGGGTGGATTTTCGTAAGGTAAGCTTTTAGGCGAGAGGGTTTCTTTGCTTCATTTGAGAACACATGTTCACAGAGTAAACATTGACGTAGTTGTGCGTTGGAGGGGATGGAATAAAGCCGTACTAAAAGTATTCCACCGAGTACTGTCTGCATTTTTTCTTCATACTTTGTTAGTTTAGTACTGTTAAAATATGGCGCAAAGTGAATGAATATACATGAATAAAAGAATAATACCAGTAAAAAATATACCTGAGAAAGACAAAATATATGTCATAGAAAACGAAGTATAACAATTATATGAATATTTTCATTGAGATTATAAAAACGGAGCCCCTTTTGTAGTAAGAACGCCCCCCTTTCAACTTTCTTTTACTCAGCGCCCACATAAAGATCCTAAGCGCCCCCTGGGTGCGGTACCGCCCCCGTTGGGAAACCCTGGGCTAGATGGATGTTCCCCTTGTTTGTATTCTGGGCAAATTTTCCCTAAAGGCTAGGCAAAGTTGTGCCTAAATAAAGCGCTTGCCAGGGTTCCTCACAATTTGATCCCGTTCAAGTTGTAGCCCTTCACGATTACGCTAGCGTTGAATATACGCCAATTTTTCATTTTCGGTATCAACTCCTCGCGGGTAGCCTGTATTTATATATGGTGTGAAAAGGTTTGGGAGCTTCTGAAACCGCTACACCTCATGTATCTTCAGTATTCTCTACCCGAGACGAATGGCTAGGGACATCTCAGGACTCTTATATACGCCTCTGATCTTCGTCTGGTTGATTGTGTAATTATAGTCCCCATTGTTTTCCTCTGCACACTTCACACACAGAGGGAACATAAGTTTGTGGTCTATAACAACGGGCAAGATGGACATCTACAAGTCGCGAGGGGGTAGCACATCTACGAAAGAAAGACCAAAATAGTTCTCGTTCAAATTAGCTGAGAACTCTTCGATGACAGGCAGGGCGGGGCCCACGAGTTTTCACGTTCCCCTACAGGTTACTGATTGTTCTTCATCACGTAAGGGTATAAAGAACAGAAGTCATAGAAATGGAGTTTCAAACCGTCCGTAGTTTTAAAGTATAGTTTGTTTGGAGGACGCACAATCCCATTCAAACTATCGCCGCACTTGAGAGGTTCCAACACCAGTGAACGCTTGATGGTGTTTATTTCTTCGAGGTACTGTCCATCTGTCTCCAGCCGTACATCATATTCTTGTTCCCACAAAACCTTGTGAGTGAACTGGGAGCTTATAAGTTGATCGCGGGTACGGGTCCATGCGATACTGCCGGCAGGATATCTACAGAAACTAAGGCTAACAAAGACCCTAAGATCCACTCTAAGGTTAGCCCAAGAGAAAGAAGAGAGGTTTTGCTACTTACTTAACCCCTTATTCATTCTTTTAACCCCCTACTCTCTCTCTTTCGTGGGTTAACATTCATTCAGAAGAAGAGAAAGACTCACCATCATCATCCTCCGGGCACTGCCGACAAGTCAGAAAAATAGTCGAAGAGAATAGGAAACGGGTGCAAGATGAAACGAAGTGAAATAAGACTGTGTGTGTATGGTTTGTAAGCGTTTTTAACTCAAACACTGTCATACCACGCAAACTACAGACATGCAAGTAAAGGGAGGATAAGAAAAGAACAAAAAAAAAGTATGAAGAGTATAACAAAACGTGGGTTAGTTTACGCTACGAGCTACATCTAAGTTCGTGTTAGTCTAAAATTATATTTAAAAAAAATTATTGCTGGCATATCACACGCTGGCATGTCACAAGCTGACATTAATCGTCAACAGATCAAACCTCGACCATTACCCCCAGAGCTCCTGTTGCTAATTGTTTTATTATTTTAAACGACGTTAAAAACCTTTCAGATAGGCATTTTACAAATGCGGGAAGATTTTTACGTTTAAAGTAATTGATAAATGGAATACAGTTTTAAGCGATGTTAGTAATGAAACGCCTGCCACGTAATACAAATCCGCTATCACGAGTATTGCTATTATCGAAAATGAACAATTTGTAAAAATTTACGTTATCGATTTTATGAACGATTTTGAAAACTTCAATAAGCTCCCCTCTTAATCTCCTTGTTTCGAGTGAATGCAGGCCTATCTCTTTAATTCCGTCACTAGGCAACAAGTCTTACAGAGGTTCGAAAGGGTTCACCGACGCGCCACGAAACTAATCCTATCTATCACTATCCTCACGCAAATACGGGTACCAAATCTGAACGGCATTAACACCAAAACTGAACGGCATATCCATCTACGATGGATATCTCCTATGATACTTCACTCAGGATGTGGGGATCCATGCCACCACCATCCGTTCAACGGGTACGCCGTCTTCTCACAAGTGGTGGGGTCTTCGCTTAGACTACCCACCCAACAAACACGGCCATTGATCTTAAAACATGCTCGCAACACGAAGGAAGTGGCCATTATGTATACAACGGTTTGCTGTTATAGGTGTATGAGACAGTAAATAACTTTACACCCATAATTGCGTAGGTTGTTTCGGGTAATGAGGGCTAGTGTGTCTTTAGGCATGACGTTGTTCTAGAACAATAAACCACAGTGAGGAGAGTGTGTTTGCGGCTTTTAACGGGTCGCAGTTGAACCGAACTATGTACATCCTTCTAAAGGCTTGGAAACATACTCTAAGTACACGCACGTCATTCACGCAATAACGCTCATATTCATCCGCTATGTTGTAAGGATTATCTTCATTAAAACTTTTGTAGTAGCGGTGAAAGTCTCCACTCTCACTATTACTCATATTGTCATAGGACCCCCCCCCCCTCAAACATTACTTTAAATTACATAGTTAAAGTGTCGCTAGTGAGGAAAGTGTAAGGGAAATACCTTTTGAAACTTCGGCGGCTACGCCCATCACCTTGGGTAGCTTGGCTAATAGGGCGGAGCATTTTTAAACTTTTTTCGATTTTCGTTTTGTAATAGCGCGGAAAAGTGGCTCTTCCACGTCAAAAGTGAGTGTGTAAAATCTCAGAGATCTGCAATAATATCTTATGCCTCCGCACGCGCGTTGAAAATCGAAAAAATAGCGAGGAAAAGCATCCTAAAGGTTTACAGTATTTTAGACTAGTTTTAAATAATTTTGTCCTGCGATAAATTCTTCTGCCTCCGCAAACGTTGAAAAATACGGAAAAATTTACATAGCGTATTTTACTGTATAATGACGCTATTATGGTCAACTTCGGCCCTACACCACAGTTTATTCGTTAATTATGTATTAAGTAATGCAATTAACAATTCATTACATCATATTTTAGTAATTTAAGAAGTTTATATATTTGAGCAATTAAATAATTTAGGTCCACCAATGCAGTTTACTTTGCATATGCTTGGTTTATTTTTGATGTCTTATTATGTAATATGCATGCAGCTCCTCGCTTATTTCGTCAATATTGAATGTACTATATTGACAAAATAACCCAGAACTCACCATGTGGAGGTGGCTGCATGTCGAGTTCCTCCCTGTCCGACCAAGGGCATTTTCTTTCTGGATTCTAATCTTGCTCTGATAAATCCATCCCTTGCCTCTGAACCGCATACTGCAGCTGAAGCCTCTGTTACCAGCTTTATATGCCGTTGAACCGCTGGGGTGTGGCAAGGAAAGCGTGGGATGAAATCAGGTACATCTCCTGATGAGATATAGTTCAGGATGTCGGAGGGTGATATAACTTTTGTCAAAGGAGGCTCTGACAGCTCACAAGTTTGCTAGTTAATCATGTTGTAGTACTCACCGCACTGAAAGTTCAACGTGGTCAATTTAAACACTCTCACTGCGGCTGACTCAGAATCTCTTGCTTTAAGGATTCTCCTCCATCTTAATTGTCTGATATGTTCTGCTTCATCGTGAATCATACTAAGGAGAACATTCTCAGGATGAGAAAAATAGGAATTTCTCTGAATAACACGATCAACTATTTCTATACAGCGGGCACTCAACGACCTCGAGCGTTGTATCTTTTGATAAAGATGTTTGGCTCCCTGTGTTGCTGAAGGATTTCTCTTGATTTGAAACCACATTGGAATATAAACTTTCATAATATAATCCACGATACACTAAAGTTGTCTGAAGGTTCTTCAGTTGAAACGTAGAGACGAAGTATGCGGTTAGCAGTTGTCACCCATCTGCAGTGTGCCATTTTGCTGGTTTCCTTTGAGCGAGAGAGGGAGTACAGTCACCTTTTGACACAGCATCATAGATTTCTGCCAAATATTTCTGATCTGTACTCAGATCATCTCTGTCAACTACAATTTCTTCTGCTTCAACTGCTTCAAACTCAACAACAGGTCTCTTTTCACAATCAATTAAAGTCTCTTTTCACAATCAATTAACTCTTTTACTATAGGCCCCGTAAAACTATGAGGACCTGTTGTTTTACCATCAATGTCAGTCACTATGTGCCGCAAGGGAAGTTCATTAGTGTGAAGCAAGCAAATTAGCCACTGGAGTGCTCTCTGAAAGTGCTCTTCAATACTTCTTATCACTCCTCCTTTTGGTCCTGTATTAATTGCTGTCCCGTCACATCCACTGGCTTTAACTTCTGAAGTATCAATCTCATTTGAGCGAAAAAAATCGAAAATTGCAGAAGATATACTCTGTGCTGAGCCAGAAGCGGGAGTTACATGCCCAATATAATGCGAATTTGGTTCTTGAAGCAAAGTGACATGTTCTTCTGCTATATTTTTTTGATAACCATTACTGCCAACTTTTTCTTGCACTGCAGTTCTGTCCTTTCTTCCATCGAAATAGATACTCTCCATAGTTTCTTCTTCGTAATCTCTCTTTTGAATGATAGATGTCACTCTTTTTCTAGCTCTCCTTACTTTGCATCTGTCTATTACTGAACTTAAATCTTTTTCGTTTATAATTCCCACGTCTTCAAGAACAGCCGAAGCAATTATAGCAGCAGACCTGTCTGACACACCAGTTCCGTCACAAACTATAGCAAATGATGAGATTGTTCCATGATGAGATTGTTCCATCGATTTGATTCTCTGTGTCGGTTCATAATCAGAATCCGCTCCTTCTGTTTCACTTGATGTTGATGACAGTGTTTCAGTTGCTTATCCTTTACTGGTAGATGGTTTTGGTTCACACTGTTTCATTATCTGTTGTCTTCTAACAATAGTTGCTAGATCTTTACGAGTTTGTGAAACATCAAGAGAGCCTATTGCCAATTTTCTTGTTGTTCTCTGATCTTTAAGGAAGTCTTGTTCAATTGCTGGAACCTTGAGATGGTTTTCACATGAACACTTATCAAAATTTTCACATTTGCAAGCACTGATGTCAAATAATTTGTTTTCTGCCTCATTTTGAAATGTTTGTAATTTAATTTTGAATGAGTCACTATCTTGTTTCCTTTTTATTGACTTTAGAAGGTTTTGACATTTTTCATGGTAATTTTTAATCATTTGAACGACACGGTTATGAGAAACAGTAGGAATAGAGGCTGTTTTCCACAAATCTTCGAGAGTTTTTGAGAGAACCCCCGAAATTTCTGCAACTGTAGGCTCTTTCTTCGATATCTTCAGATTGAACCTTATTTGATGAAAATATTTCATGACGTCCTTATAGGTTGGAAGGCACCTCTTGTCTAGATCAGCTGAAGCCCCAAATATAGGGCAACTTGAAGAAGTTCTTGTTGCTTGAGCTGGTACTGACATTGTGAAAAACACAGTAATTAATATAAAAATTAAGAAATTACTCCTAAAACGTAAAATATTCTTGCATTCTGCAGAAGTTTTGTATGTTGCACCAACGTATCATTATGCACTAAAGTATGCAGTATATGTCCACATACGCGTGTTGTCGTGTTCGAAAGATGTATTAACAGCAAGAGCAACGCAATCCACATCTTACCGGAAACGTAGCTAGCACAGCACTGCGGGGAAGTGAGAGCAAGCAGGCCTGGTAGAGTGTTGTGAGTCATGCCTCATCAGTCATCACTCACTGACTCATTGCCGTATATGGCAATGACGAGCAACACGCCATACCAGGCTGTGGGGAAGCTTCTAGAACGATGTGGGAGTACTACATGACGTACAAAGTGAATTTATTAGGTATAGGCTGAATATGCCAAATACGTGATTTATGCGGATTTTTCCGTATTTTGAAACGTTTGCCTTGGCAGAAGATATTATCGCAGGACAAAAATATTTAAACTAGTCTAAAATAAACCTTTAGGATGCTTTTCCTCGCTATTACAAGAAGGTGGGATGAAAATTAAAACTAATAGAAAATGTTGGAAAAATGCGTATTTTGACGCATTTTTTGGATTTTCAAAGCGCGTGCGGAGGCAGAAGATATTATTGCAGGTCTCTGAGATTTTATACACTCACTTCTGACGTGGAAGAGCCACTTTTCCGCGCTATTACAAAACGAAAATCGATAAAAGTGTAAAAACGCTCCGCCCTATTGGCTAATTTACATGGTGTGAATAACAGAGTGTCTTTATACAGAACATTACCTCTTATCTACATCTGAATAAGCTTGTTTCCTCTTTTCAAGGGATCGCCTGTAAATATCTCTGATGATCGGTGTTCAAACAGTTCCTTATAAAGGAATTGTGTATCAAATTTTGCGGCGTTATGGGCAAGAATATACATAGTCATTTTTTTTAACTTGTCCGCTAACTTGACAATATATGACAAAAAGAGTTTCACGGGGGTGTATTGTGCACTCATTTTAAAAATGTTTGTTCGTTTATCACATCTGCGACATTCATCACAACCGACGTTCATGCACTCGTCACAGATTGTCTGACTTACACGGACGACAAAACCAAAGTGGTTATCCAACATTTACTTGTATGTCTCTATATCGTAGTATACAGTTATACAAGGTTATACAAGGTTATTTTTAGGTTTAGCGTCTTTTATATTATATACATGCTTTATACAATCGGCCTTGTACTACATGTTATGAGAAATATAACAAATTTCATGACATTTATGCTCGAATTTTCCAGAACTGTCCATCATGTGAAGCATGCTGCACTCGCCATTTCTCATTTTCCTACATGTACCATTCGAGTTATGGAATTCAAAAGTTATTTTTGAAAAATGTGCGTCTACACACATTACAGTCCCTCTTCTCAGCTTCAACTACACGACTTTCACATTTGGAGATTTTACACTGCTCATATACCATGTGGAAATCCTTACAGTGTTTCATTATATCATCCGCAAAGTCAAGACAACCCTTACACAAATCGTGATGTCTTCCATATTTTCGACTTTTATCATAACTCGCGTAAAGAGCCCTTATATTGCGGATAGGGAGATACGTTGTCCCTGACAGCCCTAAAATAAATAGAGGCTTTGTACCATCTCTCACACTATTTTTAAAAACATACACATTCCTACGACGATCATCCAATCCAAATACAACTATGCGAACATTCATTTCCTGCTCTACCCTTCTCAACTCTTTAAGCTCCATATCATAGTCGAACTCGAGTTTGCAGTCTGCGGCCAGTTTATGTGCACGCTGCACAACCGTAGGCAACCAAATTCTTTTTAGGCCACTGTATTTATAGCAATAGTCTTAGCTCATAATTTTACTGTACTAAAGCCGCCACCGGAATCGAGGTTTGTGTGGTTTCTAAATATTTGACAACTGCCAAAGTTAAGTGTATAAGGCGTGGCCGTATGTTCCGCAATACGGAAAACGTGGTCTATATCTATCGTGAAGTTGTCCATATTGAATTCTATGCTGCTTTGAGAGGCCTGCATTATACGACCAAAAATGTACTCCACATCTTCAGCAGCCAGCCGTCTGTAGGGTATTACTACCTATAAATCATCTGTATCTCCTTCGGGTTCGGGACAGATGATGGACATTATCGTTCTGGCTTCACCTCCCTCACTGCTCTGAAGGGCAAACTCCACAATACGTTCAACTACACGCCGCAGTCCGTGATCAACGCAGCTGCTATACATGGCTCGTGGGTCGACCCTGACTACGTACCGGTTTCTAGTCAGGGCTGGGGTCGGGTTAGCGGTGCGCACCAATTCGAATGTTATGCTACTGTCTACAGATATACTGTAGATGCTGCTCTGGAGGGCACGGGTGGTATTGAATAGGAATAAGCGGGGGCACAGTTTTATTTGTAGAAGGAGCTACTGTAGGGGTTGTGTCGTAAGACGTAGAGGGCTTGGGCTCTATTACATTTTCAGAACTTACTGAGGGTCTAACATCCGACGCGCTCCTATCGCGCTTTACACGCTTTACGCCTGACGTGGAAGGCGTTCCAACAATATGGCTGTCGTCATGCACCCGCTTTCTCCTCGAATTGTCGAGTGGGGGTGCCACAGTTGTCTTTGCTGGGGGTTCCCGAACGCTAGAGGGGGTAATGGTGCAGTCTGTAGCCTCAATAACACCTACACTGTCGTCGGTATCAAGAGCCTCATAAGCAATATCTATGATGGGGACATGTTGCTGGCACAGTACCTCATCCTCGTCATCATTCACGGTTCTCGGGAAGAAAAAACAAGACTGAAGACTATAAGGAGCATCACTTAAGTAGGACATTTACAAAATATAATAAAATTTTAAGAGTGTGACTTGTTAGAGATGGATTCTGTAGAAAAATTCAGGTTCACGAGCCCTTCTACATCCATTATATCTGGCCCTACAGGATGTGGAAAAACCGTGTTTATGCTTAAAATCATTATGCACAAAATTTGAGAAAAGTTCTCCCTTATTTTTAAAGTCATATGGTGTTATTCGACATACCAGTACGTATTCAACGAGTACCAACATGATATTTTGTTCCGCAAAGGTGTTTATGACGTTTCCGAGACATTTACAGTGTTCTCCTACCATCTTAACATAAGCGTATTCTTCATCAATTAGAATCTATTTTTCAAAAATAGATACATGCGTGACGTGTCGCCAAATATACAATATCTAGTCTTATTCGCACAACGTAGAGATGTGGCACAAATTGGGGTATTAGCCAACCAAATGTTCCCGACTCAGCGAAAGGAGTTTTTGTCAGTTTATCATAAGGATGGTACAAGTCAACGTTACGGATATTTGGTTTGTGACCTTCACCCGCGAAACACGTTTAGGGTGCTTCTAAGAACGAATATATTCCCAAACGAGGCTGAAACGGTGGTTAAAGAAATACTGTGAATTAATAAAAATCTATCACCGGTTGCCAAGGACTCTCCAACACCTGTTTGTTAAAAATTTCGACTTCTTAGATTTCACAGAAGCATTTTGAGTCAGTCTTAATGTTATAAAATGTAACGACGTAGGCGAGATATCTGAGAGTGTTTCATTGGTACATTACAAGAACATAATACACGCGCTCGCTCGTAAAAGTCAAACTGTGGGGAAGAAAAAACGAATTATTGTACAAAGAGGGGGTTCAGTCCTACACATCTTATTTTCAGTTTTGGGGCCTTCACTCTCTAGTTTAATATACTGAAGGAAGTAGTCGTGATTTCACACGAAGTATACGCTTCACTACAAAACACCAAGAGCGCAGATACTGTTATAGAACCCCGTAAAATCAGGGTTAAAAGAATGGAAAGCGTATTGGTAGAAATATTAAACGGTATAAGATTCTTTTCTCATCAGGAGACTTTACACTAAGAAGCTCTGCAGAAATTTCTTCATGAATACGAAAATTATAAGAAACCGGTGCAGTTCCACGTAGTTATCAAACATGGGTGTGATACTGACCATGGCGAGCCTGAACAAGTACAGAACAACGGGGCGAATCCGTAACATCTCGAGCATGTATTAAAAAGCAGTCAGCCCTTTATTCCTCAGTGTATAGGGAAAAGTCTTTATTATCTATTGAGCGAAGATCCCATTATACAATGGTCCGATACAGGCGAGGTTGTTGTTTAAGGGTCGAAGGTACAGGGTTCCAACATCAGCGATATCGTACATGATTTGGTGAGAAAGTGGGATAGGCCTTCACCAGCAGGATGGGAGCATATGAAAGCTAGACAACACCAATTAAACATTCCAAAAACAGTAGTAGTATAGCCGCAAAAAGGGAGACAGAAAATGGATCAATTTGAAAATTTCCCCCCCCTCACCGTCCTTCATGAGTATCCTTCACCGTCCTTCATGACGGTCCCTCCTTTATGAGGTGTCCTTCATGGTTCTAAAAAAAAAAAAAAGGGGGGAAAAAATAATGGGGGAAAAAAAAAAAAGGGGTAAAAAAAAAATCTATTTCACCTTCATTCAAAAAATAAAATTTTAAAACAAAATTTTAAAAAATAAATTTAAAAAATTAAATTAAAAAAAATTTTTAAAACAAAATTTAAAAAAATAAATTTAAAAAATTAAATTTAAAAAATTAAATTTTAAAAATGATTCGTCTTCACCTTTCTTCAAAAGAGAAAAAAATTTAAGAAAGGATTCATCCTCGCCTTCCTCCAAGAGCTTCATCATAACCTTTCACGAGAAAAATCTTCCTGTGGGGTTCTTTCAAGGTTTTTCGAAACAGACAAACAGACAAAATCAGACAAACAAATATTCGAGTACTTTTTGTTCCATCGTATTCGTTCCCCCCGATAGCTTCAATACCATATTATCTTTGCAAGTGTATTATCGTTTTCGTAATTGCATCCATCACAAATTAGAAACTCAGACTAAACATGTTTTAAATCAATAACATTTTCTTTGATTAATATTTGCCTTATTTGAAGATAAATGAAAAAAAGTTGAATAATTTAAATTAAAACATTTTATTTTCAAGTATTGGAGTAACTTTTGCTTATCCAAATTAAATTTCATTATTCTACATTAATATGAAATGAAACGAATTGAAAAGGCTTATAGGCAGACAATACCCCATATGATAAAATTATTAAGCTACAATATGTAGTTTAGCCATCATAATTATTAATATTTATCCTCAATCACCATCTTAAACAGTATTATTTGACTATATATATATATATATATATATATATATATATATTTCACAATTTAGCACGTGAAACGAGTGGATGTTGCAGATATATATATATACTGTACATATATATTAGGGTGTGCCTAAAATTGCAACTTCAAAATTTTGTAACGACCAGGATGTAATTTTTTTGTATTCAGTGCAAAAACATAATGTACAAAATCTTATCAAAATTGAACAGTATTTAGGACTTGCTCAAAGATGTTGAACTTTAAATATATTTACCTTTAATTAACATAAACATTTACTTCCAATTAACATAAAAATTTACCTTTAATTAACATAAACATTTACTTTCAATTACATAAAAATTTACCTTTAATTTTATTTACCTTTAATTAACATAAACATTTACTTTGAATTAACAAAAATTTACCTTTAATTAACATAAACATTTACTTTCAATTACATAAAAATTTACCTTTAATTTTATTTACCTTTAATTAACATAAACATTTACTTTCAATTACATAAAAATTTACCTTTAATTTTATTACCTTTAATTAACATAAACATTTACTTTCAATTAACATAAAAATTTACCTTTAATTAACATAAACATTTACTTTCAATTACATAAAAATTTACCTTTAATTTTATTTACCTTTAATTAACATAAACATTTACTTTCAATTAACATAAAAATTTACCTTTAATTAACATAAACATTTACTTTCAATTACATAAAAATTTACCTTTAATTTTATTTACCTTTAATTAACATAAACATTTACTTTCAATTACATAAAAATTTACCTTTAATTTTATTTACCTTTAATTAACATAAACATTTACTTTCAATTAACATAAAAATTTACCTTTAATTAACATAAACATTTACTTTCAATTACATAAAAATTTACCTTTAATTTTATTTACCTTTAATTAACATAAACATTTACTTTCAATTAACATAAAAATTTACCTTTAATTAACATAAACATTTACTTTCAATTACATAAAAATTTACCTTTAATTTTATTTACCTTTAATTAACATAAACATTTACTTTCAATTACATAAAAATTTACCTTTAATTTTATTTACCTTTAATTAACATAAACATTTACTTTCAATTAACATAAAAATTTACCTTTAATTAACATAAACATTTACTTTCAATTACATAAAAATTTACCTTTAATTTTATTTACCTTTAATTAACATAAACATTTACTTTCAATTAACATAAAAATTTACCTTTAATTAACATAAACATTTACTTTCAATTACATAAAAATCTACCTTTAATTTTATTTACCTTTAATTAACATAAACATTTACTTTCAATTAACATAAAAATTTACCTTTAATTAACATAAACATTTACTTTCAATTACATAAAAATTTACCTTTAATTTTATTTACCTTTAATTAACATAAACATTTACTTTCAATTAACATAAAAATTTACCTTTAATTTTATTTACCTTTAATTAACAAACATTTACTTTCAATAACATTAACACTTAGCTTTAATCAACATTTTTGACAGCCTCATCAAACTTCTTTCGATGATACTCAACCACTTGAAGAAGGAACTGTTTCTGTTCCTCGTCACGAGTAAGGCTTTCATTGAAGGATTGCAAGAGAGCAACTCCTCGTTCTGCCAAATCATTTGTTACTCTAAGAGATGACACAATTGCTTGTGCTTCATTGTAGGTTGCATCACTGGACCAGTCTGCGGGGTCTTTACCGAGAAAGGTTTCATCAATTCCCAAAATACTAAAGAAGTTTTTAGTTGATTTTGTCACAAAGTCAGCCAATGAACATGAAGAAAAAAATTTTATAGGGGGAATCCTCTTTGGAGGCTCTTCGGAACCTTGTTGCACTCTCATGTTGTAAATCATGTTTCTCTTCTCTTCATGGGATACTTTATTGTCAAAAAAACTTAGACCTACTGATATCTCAGATAAATACCACAAATGTCGTGAGAATGCAGTCAAAGCAACAGTTGAAACTTCTTTGTCAGCGTAGTCTTCAAGTGTTTTTAGAAGCATGAGATCGTTTCTTGGAGCATCACAAGATGACGTACATGTAAACCAATATTTAATGTACACAGTTGTGACGAACAGTGACACTCGTAACAAGTGATCTGCTAACATTCTGACATAGGAGAGGCGGGATCCCCTAATTGCAGTTTGACGGTGCTGAACAGAATATTGTTCTTGGAAAAGGCACATTTTTATGGCATAAATTGCTCGTGCCATCCATCGAGCTCGGTGTACTGCTCCAGGTTTACGAAAAGTGATGCCTTGGGAGGGAGTACCTCCAAGGAATATAATGGAGAGTTCTAGGAGCTCTTGATAGTCTCCCCGAAGCTGTTTTGACTGCAACTGCTGAAGAGCAAATGCAATTAGACCTTTTCTCCTTTCTTCTTCTACCATGTTACCAGTATTTATATTAAGTAGAGTTTTATACTGCGTTTTATCAATATGAGGCCAAGATTCACGGAAATGAGAAAAAACTTCAATATTAGGTGACCTACCAGCATCATGCAGAGAAAATACTTTCTCTAACATAATTTCAAATATGTGATGGCGGCATGCAAGACTCAGCAGATCTTTCTCTAATTCTGTTTCAATTTTAAGGCAAACCCCACCTTTCAATCCAGTATTAGTTGGTGCAGTGTCAAAACACAATGCAACTATTCTATTTTCTAGTCCCCATTTTCTTATTTCTGTCAGACAAGCATCAGCAATACCAGAAGCATTCCCAGTATTGAACTTTGGAACAGCAAGTAATTTTGTAATATCTTTACCAGACACTAAAATTGGTAAACGCTCTACAGTCTTCTGAACAGCTCCAGTATAATCATCCATAATTTTTCCATCCCAGTGGAGAGTAAGGAGTACTTTTGGATCAAAAGATGCTCGAATTTCTGCTGCTAGAGATTCACGATGTTTGTTTCTGGCTCGATGAATTGTTCTGTGGCTAATCTGTAACTCACTTCTGGGAGCTCTGAGCAAATTAGATGAAGCCATTGCTGAGAAAACGTGAACAGCATTTCTGCTACTTATTTTTGTTCGATCTAGTGCTGCAGCAACTTCTTGCGTAACAACTTGAACACGACTTCTGTTAGAACACCTAGACAAAACAGCCTTATGAGCAATCTCTTGATCAAAATCAGCATGATCACTTTTATCAGATGATTCTCCTGATGATTCTAATTCTATCGATTCATTAATTGTTGCTGCTGATGATGTATATGCTTCCTGCAAATATTTCTGTTTCTCTTTTTGCCTTTCATATGCTAGTGATCGCTCAATTCTGCTAGCTTCTTTCTTTGAAAGTTTCATGTCTACTCCTATCATTGATCCACGACGGCCTTTTTCTCTTTGACCTTGTAAGAATAAGCGATCTTCCTCAATCTTAATCAAACTCATGGCATCCTGGTGTGCAATATCAAATAAATCATCCAGTGACTCGCCAAAAATATCACGTTTCTTGCTTTCAGTAGATGTTGATCTATTTATGTTTTTTTTGAGTGACTGCCATTCTTTATGAAGACGTACAACTCTCTCGCGCACATGTAATTCAGTTGTTGTAGGTATACGTGCTCTTTCCCAAATCGGCAAAATTAAACGAACAGTTTTCTTAACACTTTCCTTCAGACTCATTTGTTTATCAGTATGAAAATTAAATAACACTTTTAGTACATCACGCCTTGATGGTAACTTTGCAGCACTAAATTTTTCTTCACATTTACCAACTAACCAAATATCACTGTAGCGTCTTGTTTTCATTGCCATTCTTGGTAGACACTAAAAGCAAAAAAACTGAACAATTACTGTATGTGGCTGAGCAGAAAAACACAGTTTAACACAACCCACCAGCAGTGCTTGAGAACAACGACTGACGTGTCATATGTGCCAACTGGTGCATAGCTGCTTTCCTTGTTTGTTTACGTTTAAACCTGTACAGACGTGTAGAGAATGTGTGACTAATACTTGTTCAGTAGCTCTATAACTCCACTTATGTGAAATACTTATATAAGAAAGAATGCTTTACCAAGAAACATAATGTGCAGAACTTGACAAATTACTAAAAACATAGCTAAATACTGTAACATTAAATGCTGTTGAGCAAGTCCTAAATATTGATGCAGCTCCTTCAATTTTTTTGTGTTGCATTTCTACATTAAATTGAACAATAATATACCCTAGTCGTTTAAAAAAAAAAAATTAAAAATTCACTTCTATGTAATTGGCACACCCTAATATATATACATAATAAGCAAACAACCACAGGGAAAAGGAAACACAAAGTCCGAGCGCTTTCGTGATATATTCACATTATCAAGGAGGAACAGAAAATAGAGAGAGATTACAAAGTAAATGAGTTAAATAGACAAGCAAAAAATTCACAATCGGCACCTCAAATTAAAGGCCTTAAAGCCCTCTAAAAAAAAAAAAAAAAAAAAAATCTTTAGAGGGCTTTAAGGCCTTTAATTTGAGGTGCCGATTGTGAATTTTTTGCTCGTCTATTTAACTCATTTACTTTGTAATCTCTCTCTATTTTCTGTTCCTCCTTGATAATGTGAATAATGTGAATATATCACGAAAGCGCTCGGACTTTGTGTTTCCTTTTCCCTGTGGTTGTTTGCTTATTAATAAGATCACGTGTTATTTTGTGATTTTAGTGGATATATATAATATATATATACCGTAAATATATACTGTATATTTGATAAGTTTACTGATTCAATGTAAAATAGCTGCATATTTCTTTCTTAAGTACATTGATTATATTCGGCATCTCAGTTCACATTCTTGCCAGATTTTCCATGCTAGTTAATTAATAGTACTCAATTAATACGTATGTAATTTTTCTAGTAATTTAACTGTAACGAGAAGTAGTTAATTACACTGGGGAACAAATTTCAACTTTTTGTCTATTGAATTAGATTTGACAGTTAGTTCTAGGTAATTTGGGTGCGCTGAGCACGAATGTTTACTCGGTTTTGCTCTATCAGGTCCTGATTTTGCTCAACACCCCTCCTCTTTCGTCGCATTCATAAAAAGTTTTTTTTCTCATACTCTAAGTCTTTTTGCAGTTACACATTATGCAACTAGGTTTTTATCTAGGTATTTGTACCTATTGTTATGGTATTGTTGTATTATGTATATTTTATTGTAACACCCTAAAAATATTTTTAATTTTGTCATTTTTAACCCATTTTAATATTAGTAAATTAAGCTAAAAATATCATAGAATTCTAAAATTTTCTCGAGCGTTCCTGTTCTCTGTAGAGTATTCTAGAGGGACAACTAAAATATATAAAAGCGACTCGTTTCCAGAGTTAATCAGTCAATTCAATCAGTCAGTCAGTCAGTCAGTCAGTTGAGTTAGTTAATTAAGTTTGGGCATTAACATAATTTTGAATTGGCATATGATTTAGTGAGTAATTTGTCATCGTGATTTAATATAGTTGATTTAATTAGACGTAATTTATATTGTACCTACTCATCCGTGTTTCTAGTTTAATTTCATAGATTGTAAGTACCTATTTCATAATAAGTACCTATTTAAACTAATTTTTGTGTTTATATTTCAGATTTTCTTAAATTTATATGAATTAAGGGCTTTAAATACCTGTACAAATTGGCAGAAAAATCAAGCAATATGTCATCAAGCACTAGAAAGTTCAAATGCAAAAACAACCCTGATTCCTTCTGTTATATATGTGGAAATTTTACAGTTCCACATCAACGAGCAAATATAACTGACTTCGTAAAAAGAGCTTACTTAGCTTATTTTGGCATAAAACTGGGGGACCAAGATAAATCGTGGGCTCCACATAAAGCCTGCACTATATGCATTGAAAGACTGCGACATTGGACGAAGGGTTCGGATTCAAAATACCTTTCGGAGTTCCGATGGTAAGTTTATGATTTCATAAAACTACGTAATTTAATCACTAGTATACTGTAACTTACCTAAATGTAATTGTAACTTAGGTACATAAACAAAAATTTACAGAAAATGTTTATAAGAATCTCAAATATTGCATAAGGTTGAAACACATAGAAATGTTAAATGTTTGGGTGATAACTTTTGATAAAATTCATAAAAACAAGTCTCTCGTCGCTTTTGTTAACGCTTTACAATTTTTTTTCCATATCAGGTGTGGCGAGAGCCTACTAACCACGAGACCGATTGCTACCTTTGCTTTGTCAAGACTTCGGGCTTCACTAAGAAAAATAAACATTGTATCGAGTACCCAAATTTCGACACCGCGATACGACCTGTGCTACATTCAAATGAGATCCCCATTCCAAAATTTAAGGGTCTGCCAACTCAAGAATTAGTTGAAGATGTTCCTGAAAATTTGTTATGCACTTTGAGGAGTCAGACACCGATTTTAACCCCAGCGTATTTGAAAGTCAAAACGATCCGCAAAAGTTTAACCAGGCCGAGTTGAATGATCTTGTAAGGGATCTAAATTTGCCAAAAAAGGCTGCGGAAATTTTAGCTTCAAGACTTAAAGAGAAAAACTTGCTTACTTCAAACACATACATTTCATTTTACAGAAAAAGAGAAGAAGAACTTGTTAAATATTTTAGAACAGAGGATAGTTTAGTATATTGCTGCGACATAGTTGGTTTGTTAAAGAAGATGGGGGTTGAGTCTTACGATGCAAATGATTGGCGCTTGTTTTTAGACAGTTCGAAAAGAAGTCTTAAGTGTGTGTTGTTGCATAATGGCAATCTATACGGCTCGATACCGATTGGGCACTCAACAAAATTAAAAGAAAAGTATGAACATATAGAAAAGGTTTTAAATCTTATCAAATATAGGGAGCACGTGGATCATATGTGTTGACTTAAAAATGGTTAATTTTCTGCTAGGACAACAAGGAGGGTATACTAAATATCCCTGCTTCCTTTGCTTATGGGGCAGCAGAGCCAAGGAAGAACATTATTTCAAACAAATCTGGCCAGCACGAACATCACTTACTGTCGGAGAAAAAACGTAATTAATCCACCTTTAGTGAGCAGAGATAAAATCATATTTCCTCCTCTGCATATAAAAACTAGGCCTCATTAAACAATATGTAAAAGCTTTAGATACGAACGGCGAGTGTTTCAAATACATAACTTCAAAATTTCCAAGTTTAAGTTATGAAAAAATCAAGGCGGGAATTTTCGACGGTCCACAAATAAGAACAATGATTAAAGACAGCAATTTTCCTAATGTCATGAATGAACGCGAAAAAATGGCTGGTTCTCATTCGTGGACTTGATAGAAAACTTTTTAGGCAATTATAGGGCAGATAACTACGAAGAAATCGTAAAAAAACTTTTAAGGGACTACAAAGAGTTAGGTTGCAATATGAGCATAAAAATGCATTTTTTGAATAGCCATCTTGACCAATTTCCAAGTAATTTAGGTGATGTAAGTGACGAACAAGGGGAGAGATTCCACCAAGATATAAAAATTATGGAGGAACGGTACCAAGGCCGCTGGGATTCCCACATGATGGCTGATTACTGCTGGTGCTTGAAAAGAGACCTGCCATCAACAAGCAAATACGCTAGAAAGTCTTACAAAAGAAAATTTTTGCCACAGTGAAAGCTTCATATCTGTTTGTTTTTTTATTTTAAGTCATTTCTATCGTTATAATGTAATTTTACTGTAGTTTGAACTGCTTGTATTCATGAAACTTGAAAAAAAATTTAACACATGACTTAATTTTTTAGTCCTAATTTGAAAAATCTGGAAAATGGCACATAGGCTGTCGACAAGAATCAGGACCTGATAGAGCCAAACCGAGTTGAAATTCGTATTCAGCGCACCCAAATTACCTAGAATCAAGTGTCAGATATCATTCAATAAAATACGTGTTGCCCAGTGTTATTATTGTTACCAACTTTTGGCTATAAACTACACAGGTCTGCGAATGAGAAATTTGTAAGATCAGTTTTCTTATCATTAGTTGATTTTATATAAATCAATTATTCTGATTTCGAATAAGGCATGCATTTTTCTATCACGTAAGGAATTTCTGCAATCTGGAAGGGAGATGCAGTTACATAAATAAATATTATTTATTTCAATTTACATTAGGAATCTATTTCGTTTTGCTATGCTAATTACAAATGCAAACAACTTTAAAGAGAAAGAACGCTATCTAAATTAACCACATATACGTCTTATCTAGTTTTCTTGCGGCCTATGCAATGCACCTTTTCTTTTATGTAATAATTCTGTAGCACCCATTTCAACATCCAACAGTAAACATTCGTCGTGCTGACGTCACACCTTCATTGATATCTCAGTAGTTTTTATTCAAAATTAAAATGAATCAGTTTTAATGAAAACTACTTACATGTGTAATATGAAATATGACATTTTGTGAAATTCTGTACGTAATGTCGAAAAACTAATATTACTTCCGGAATCAGCATGCAGAATTACTATAGGTAATACAATATTTCGAGCAACAAAAACATCTACTAGTCATCATTATGCATTCACATTCAGAGATAGCCGCAAACATTCATCCTCTATAATGTTTCAAATGTAAATTTAATTTCAAAGCGCCTTATCATGTAACATTGGAGGATATATTTTAAATATTTTTACTCGAAATGAAAATCATTGATTTATTTCTACGGCCGTTAATCATTTATAACACGAATTTCATTGCACGTGAATTTAAAACAGAAGCGTATTTATAGTGCAGATTGTGTAGACGAAAACACGAAGTATAATATCTCTATAAGTACACGATTATTTTAAAATTATTGAAATATGCAAGATCGAAAATTGATCAATTCATCATTCTCATTTATAATAGTGTTACACTAAATTCTGCAAAAGCCGTTTTCTATGCACATTACAATACAGAAAACGGATTTTGGCTAATGAGATGGATAGCAGCAAAATAAATATATTTGTTTAGGATCATTCTATAATTTTAAAATACTACTTGTAAGCGGTTAGTTTCACTGGAAAATATTAATTTCTTTTCATTAGATTACTAATACCCGTTTTCAGCAACTTTCCGGAATTATACAAACCGATAGGAATTGTGAAATTCCCATGACGTTATATTACATTATAATACGCTATAATACGTTTCATAACGTCTGAAATATGAGTTGCTGGATATATATATTTGTACATTGAAGGAAGAGCCCTTAATTTATCGTTGCAAAGATACATGATTGCATGTATAAAAGCATTCGTTTTTCTCATTAACAAACCACGAGTTCTGTTGGTAACATTAAACAAATTGCATAATGAAATACACACCGAATTGAAATTATGGCGAAATAAGGCAACTATCTATGCATTTGCAACACAGCGAGATGCAACTATTTAATCCATACTCTAGTCGAAATCATCGCTCTTCATGCAATCTTTGCAGCGGAAAGTTTGTTAACACTTCACTTCCTTTACCAGCTTGTAAGTATTTTAAACTTTTTAGCATGTTAAATGTGAAGCATTATTTTTAAGGATAGGCTTTGAGTGAAATTCATTCTAGATGTTCGACTCCTTTCGGTTCACGAATAAAAAAAATATATATATATATATATATATATTATGTTGCATTTATCAGTTATCTACAAAATATCGATCTATGTTTAGACTAATAATTTGGTTATTACATAATACTACGATACCGTGATACATAAAAATTTCTAGTTTCTCGTCAACAGAGTCCTCCGGAGTTTAGAAACGGATTCAATTTAGAGTAATTAAAAACTTGTAATGTTCTAACCCACAACATATTGAATGTTAATTTGGGACTATTTACAATAAGCCGTCTTAATTTCGCATCTATCGTTTTAAATAAGCAGCAGGTATTTTCTGCAGCTAAATTATTACGGTTTCAACCTCCAGAACCTATGGTAGGTTTACAAAAATAGAAATCTGATCAATCTGTATGTTCGTGACAATGTAATTTAAAGAATATTAGCTAAGAATTTGAAAGTTAACTGTATAAAGCATTAAAATAAATTTTATATTATGAAAATTTCTGCATGATACTCAACCATTTTTTAAAATCTATATAGAGTATATAACCAGTCGTAGCTAAGAGAACGAGACATGATGAGCAATGTGGGCATACGTTTAGAGCATTTTTAATTTTCGTCACTAATACTGAAAAGCTAAAAATAAGAAATGTAAATGAAAATGAAAAGGCTTATTGGCAGACTATAGACCATATGACAAATATTATTAATACAATGACAGTTCATATACTAAGGATAGAAATATATACAGTTGATTAGAAATAATACTGTAATGTCGGAGTTAAGTGGAGCTACAGACAGACGTTTTCGTACCAAGAAGTCCATAGCTTAGACTCACTTAGAGGATAAATGGCAGGACTCATGGAGAGCTTGGATAATGGGGTGGTGATTCTTTGCAATAGACTGTAGTCTTGTTACCTGCGGGAAGCTCGGGACATTACGGGCGGGTAGCAAACATTTGCGAAGCTGAGCATCTCGGGGTTAATATATGTTGATTTCATGTCAATATCAGCATGCTTCACAGCCCTTTCAGTCATTGTGACCTTAGATCGTACCAGAACTATGGTCTTGACAAAGATTGAGGATAAATATTAATAATTATGATGGCTAAACTACATATTGTAGCTTAATAATTTTATCATATGGGGTATAGTCTGCCTATAAGCCTTTTCAGTTCGTTTCATTTCATATTAATGTAGAATAATGAAATTTAATTTGGATAAGCAAAAGTTACCCCTATAATTGAAAATAAAATGTTTTAATTTAAATTATTCAACTTTTTTCATTTATCTTCAAATAAGGCAAATATTAATCAAAGAAAATGTTATTGATTTAAAACATGTTTAGTCTGAGTTTCTAATTTGTGATGTATGCAATTACGAAAACGATAATACACTTGAAAAGATAATATGGTATTGGAGCTATCGGGGGGAACGAATACGATGGAACAAAAAGTACTCGAACATTTGTTTGTCTGATTTTGTCTGTTTGTCTGTTTCGAAAAACCTTGAAAGAACCCCACAGGAAGATTTTTCTCGTGAAAGAAGGTTATGAAGAAGCTCTTGGAGGAAGGCGAGGATGAATCCTTTCTTAAATTTTTTTCTCTTTTGAAGGAAGGTGAAGACGAATCATTTTTAAAATTTAATTTTTTAAATTTAATTTTTTAAATTTATTTTTTTAAATTTTGTTTTAAATTTTTTTTTAAATTTAATTTTTTAAATTTATTTTTTAAAATTTTGTTTTAAAATTTTATTTTTTGAATGAAGGTGAAACAGATTTTTTTTCCCTCTTTCCCCCCCCCCCTCTTTTTTTCCCCTCTTTTTTTTTTCTTTTTTAAGAACCATGAAGGACACCTCATAAAGGAGGGACCGTCATGAAGGACGGTGAAGGATACTCATGAAGGACGGTGAGGGGGAGAAATTTTCAAATTGATCCATTTTCTGTCTCCCTTTTTGCGGCTATACTACTAACACTGATAGGTAATCTGAACAGGTTAAAAGACTTGGAACAAGCAACGCATGTACCGCAGCTGAACACACCTTCATCCCCTGCGGTAACATCTCTGAAGAGGAATAAGAAGAGACCAAGCACAACGCACAGTTTTCGAACTTTAGAGGCGCGCGGGTAGGGTTAACATATTAAGAAAACGATATTATGACATTTATAATCCAGCCTCCTAAAGGGGTGTTAATAGGTTGTATAGAGGCGTTTATAATGAGAGGACAGCAAGAAGAAGGTTTAAAACTGTCAAGACATTAGCAGCATAGGTTGATTCTATTTGGCAGGCAGATTTAACAGACTCGCAGAGATATTCAGTGTATAATAACGGCTACCGTTACATCCTGTTTATAATAGATGTATTATCTTGATATTTTTCACAGGGATTAGCCACAAGTAAGTCGCCTGAAACAGTTGCTAAAGCCGCCAAACCTTTGATGCTGAAGGAAAACAGGATTCCTGGGTACCTTTGTACGGACTTGGGGAAAGAATTTATAGGCCGAGCTTTTCAAAACATGTTGGAAGAGTTCAATATCAATTATTACACTAGCAATTCTGTGCATAAGGCTTCTTTAGCCGAAAGAGTTCAGCGCACCATAAAGGAACGCATGAATCGGTATTTCACATATATAAACACATGCAGATATATAGACATTTTGGAATCGCTGGCTTCATCATACAACCGTTCACACCATCTAGCGATTGGTACAACACCTAACGAAATTTTAAAAAGAGGTACGCATACAGATCGTGAGGTGAGAAAAGATATTCGTAGAGCACCACCACGCCCTGTGCGTTTCAAAATCACTGATTATGTAAGGCTGTCGCTTTCGGGGAATAAATTCGCAGAGATTTGAGGAAGGTTGGGCTCTTGAGTTTTTTAAAGTTTCACCTATGAGGCCTAAAGACGTTGTATTATGTTGAACATCTGAATGGGGAAGAAATTGGAGTTGGCTTTTATGGTGAGGAGATGCAGAAAGTTACTTTTTTCCTAAATTAAATTAAATTGTTTAAAATTGAAAAAAATTTAGGGAACACAAGGTACAGGAAATGTACCTCTTAATGTGGCTATGGTACCCAGAAAGATTCAACACCTATATAAAAACTGCTGCAATAATGAAGCTTAACCACTTCTACCTCACACTCCCGTCCACTTCTTCTCTCTCTGTATATCCTAACAATACCCTGGCCAACTTTATAACAGAACTGCATTGGCTCATTGAATTGGTGTCCAGTTGAAATTCGCATATTCGAACCTCATATGATTCACGACCCAAGTTTTTAAGTATTGATAAGAAACAGCCCATTTTTATGATTCTTAGAAACCCTGATGAGTGTGAAAAGGCAGAAGTAATCGGGACGATACCATGCGTTCCGCCACGAGTAGGGAGGTTCAGTGTTACACTACAGAAGTAACACTACGACCGAGTCATTATGACATACCCGAGGATATTGTGAGAGACTTAAATGGGAGTCTGAAAAGTTTATATCTTACGTCTGATTTAGTAGACGAAATCGTAAACAGAGATTTCCCGATACATATTATACTTTAAAATCGAAAGTTAACAGAAATGTTAGAGTCAAAGACAGACCACTGTTCAAAATTATAACCTAGGGCAGATATGGACTAGCCTTCCAAATTGATACTTTTCACGAGTTACAACATGACTTGTGTAGTTTATTGTATCAGCTAAAATTGGAGAAATTGAACGATGAAGACCCTTCCACGGACATGTGCTATATTTACAGCAATATCGTGGAACATCAGTTTGTTGGGGATACCCAAGCGCGGCTGATGCGCATCGCCCACATTCCCAATCATTGACATAATGAGGCTTGTCGTATGTAATGCTCAAACTCTTTCCTCTATGTCGCAAGTAACCTACTAACCAGTATCTCAATATATATAAGAACGATTGAGGGGAAAAGGTTTCCATTCGGTGACGGGAGCTTAACAGTGAAGCTTTACTTCCGTCGTACTGCGATACAATGACCCAAAGGCCGTTCTCAGTCTACCGAGGGGTGAGATATCAGGGCAGAAGTGGGATTAGATCCATTTTTTCAACTATACTGCGTACGGCTGTCCCCTTGCTGAAAAGTGGTGCCAGATACCTCAACAGGAAAGCATTACAAACAGGTCTTTACACGGTAGAAGACATAATGGCAGGGACTAAGCCTAAAGAAGCTCTAAAAGAGCAAAGAGAAAACTGCGTGGTGGGGGAAATAAAATCCAGAAGAAGAAGCGCTTGAGGGGAAAAGGTTTCCATTCGGTGACGGGAGCTTAACAGTGAAGCGTGGTGGGGGAAATAAAATCCAGAAGAAGAAGCGCATTGTAGGGAAGAGCTAGAAATTGTTACCAATTCGTGGCGTTAAAAGTGAAAGGTCATAAAAAAGTGATCAACCATAGGTTTCATGCGCTTTGAACATTTATTTTTTTTAACTGATATAAGCTAAGTACGTTGCGCTCGTGGTTCATAAGTTGATTGCTTCTTGACGAGAGAGGTATCACTATTTCTGACGCGCCATGACACGTTTCATCCATCCATGTAATTCACAATGTTGTAAATCGGAGCTGGCCCTCTTTGACATGCCTTCGACCCAAATATCTATAGAACATAGTGACTTTATTACCGTTAATCCGCTAAACACTATTAGCTCACCAAGTGCTCCTATAGAATTCGTGATCCCCAGTTCAGGCCCTTACTTTTTTGATCTAAGTTGTGTGCATATGTACGCTAAACTACGAACAGCACATTCTGGGTATACAACGTAGTCGTTTTCCCAATCCAACCATCTGGAACCAAACTTTTACACACTATATTCAGTCAGTGTGACGTGTATTTAAATCAGGTCAACATCTCGGCAGGATCTGGCTACTACCACCTACGATCCTATCTCGAAAACGTCCTCAATTTTTCAAAAGAATCGAAGAACAGCCTGCTAATAACCTTCGGCAGTTAAAAAGGTAAAGGTGTAAGTAGTATAAAGAACAAGGTTTGAAAATTCTAAAAAGAAGATTTACGACTGCTATGGACGCATTCACACAGATTTCAAGTTCCAGGAGAAGTTGCTTGTGAATGGGGTCGATATGAAATTAAAACTAACCCGAACGAGCCCTGAGATTTTTTAAAATCTTGGTGCTGACCAAGAAGAGAGCGCGAAGCCTGTGTTGATTCATATTATGGAGACATATCTCCGCGTACGTCGTGTAAAATTAAGCTCTGCTAAGCAGATGGAAATTGAGAAAAATTTACATGCCACAGTGAAATATCCAATTAATAGAGTTCAGCTTAAGGTGGTTACAGTTCCTTCAGGTTTAACATCCAAGCAAATAGAAAATGTTGCTCTCGGGGCTCTGCCTAAAAGGATATTAATTGGGATGCAGAAGCACACTTCTGTGAATGGCAAATACAAAAAATCCGCATTTATATTCGAAAATTTCGGCCTTAAAAATGTTACTCTGTATGTCAACGGGGTAGCTTTAGGTGGGACATTGGAAACGAGTTATTCTACAGATGACGAATTTTCACTTTGCTCCAGAGCGTATAACAATCTTGCGCATAGTGTCGGTGCTTACGACGGATTAAGAATCGGTGTAATGCAGAACGAATTCGTCCAGAGTTCGAATCTGTAACCGTCTGACCTCTCACCCGAGTTCTGTGGAAGTATAACCACACACACACAAGTTCCCAGCAGAGCGGAAATATCTCAGTCAGATTAGAGTTCGACAAGCCGCTAGTCACACCTCTCAGCGTTGTAGTATACCTCGAGTCGCAAGCTCTAATCTAAGTTGACAGGTTTAGGGATGTAGTGAAGGACTTTTAAAAATGGACAAGGTTACACTCCAGAGAGTGATGAAGAGTGACCGATTCACGCGCGTCAAATTTATTGGCGTGTTTGCGAAGAATGAGACGGTGAAGCTTCCCATCACGAGAGACTGTATTCACAATAAGTGCGCCGCAGACGTGAGCAGTGGAGAAGTGCTTCATTGGATAGCCACTTATTTTAAAAATAGGGAACATATGTACTACTTTAATTCACTGGCCGGACATCCATGGAATGATGCTATTATTATAAAATTTCTCCAACAGTTGCAAATTCCACAAATAGTGTGGAATCCTTACCGTTTCCAGAGTTTGTACATCAATGTCTGTGGGCAGTACTGCTTGTATTTCCTCATGCGTATGACTCGTGGAGGGAAATTTACGGGATTTTTGCAATTACTGAACTTGTGTGACCATGCAAGCAACGATGTGAAAGTATGAAAACAGATAAAAAACAGTTCCCTTTCGTGGTCACCCGTTGTAATGTGTGAAGTTTTATGTGTATATATATATATTTTCGTAACGACAAATATCTTTAACAATTAGTTATTTTAAATTGCACCAAATAGGCATCGTGCACAGTATAGCTTTTAACCATATAAATCAGTGGTGCACAAACTTTTTTGATGTGAGGGCCAAGCGAAGAAAATAACTAAATGTATTAGCCTACTTACTTTCCATCTAAGTCATAAATTGGGTCACTTTTATATTCTAACTTTTTCATTGAATTTAAAAGACCCGTGGGGCCACTGAAAAGACCCGTGGGGGACACATTTGGCCCGCGGGCCATGGTTTGTGCATCACTGATATAAATGAAGCAAACACGAGTAGAACTATATATATATATATGAAAATGAAAATGAAATAAAAATGAAAAGGTTTATTGGCAGACTATAGTCCATATGACAAATATTATTAATACAATGACAGTTCACATAATAAGAATAAAAATATATACAATTAATTAGAAATAATACAGTAAACATTTGAGAAGCTGAGCATCTCGGGGATAATTTATGTAAAAGTCTAAAAGACCTGATTTACAGCAAATTTAGAGGTCTGCCAGAACCTTTTTTATAATTCACCCAGAGTTGCTGTCCGTATATATTACTGCAGAAAGTACGAAAGAGTGTCTTTAGCTTCACTTGTACAGAACCGAAAGTTTCTTATAGTCATATTCGCTTTAGTACAAAGGCTTCGAGATTGTTTTCTTATATCCGAGTCATCACTCAAGGAGCTGGTAATAGTTTGACCGAAATACTTAAACTCTTGTACTTCCTCAATTACTTCACCTTTCACTTTAAACCTAATGTCAGCTGGCTGATTATAGCTTTTAGGATGAAATTGCATAACCTTATTCTTTTTAATATTACGGAAAATATCATGTTTCTGCGAATACACTTCGCACACTTTTAGTAGCCGATTCAGACCCTTAACAGAGTTTATGCCGATGATATGGTGTTAAGGATAAATATCCTAGGGCTTTATTGTGTTATCTATACAACATCCCACTGTTGCCTCATTAAGTGAAGCAATTAATCCGTCAATATACACATTAAACAGCATAGGGGAGAACAAGGAGCCTTGTCTCACCCCGCAAGAAGAGCCAAAACATTCGGATAGTATATTTCCCCACCTAACGGTAAAAGATTGGTAGGAATACCAAAATTTCAATAAATTTAATATGTACATGGGAATCTTCCTGTCTTCTAGTTTTTTAAATAAAATATTGTGATTCACTCTACATCATATGTTTTACTTATATCTAGGAAACAGCTATAAATAGTTGAATTACTGTCAATGTATTTAGATATTGTTTCTTTAAGTACAAAGATACACAGGTCAGTTGAGTGGGACCTTTTAAAACCAAACTGATTAAGAGATGTCCATAGGTAATCATTTAATCGGAGTAACAAGAGTTTTTTTAGTAGTTTCGAGAGTCAGGAAGCAACAGCAATAGGCCTGTAATTATTGCTGGACAAAATGTCTCCATACTTATTTTTGACCAGGGACAAGATGTATACCCTCATAAACTCTGCAGGGATATGGCTCTGAGCAAGCATGGCTGATAAGAGCAATGATATATGCAGACATACTACGTCATTGGCATATTTTAAGTGCTCATTCGATAGGTCATCTACCCCTGACGCAGAACCAGTCTTTAACTCTTTACTTTGATATCAGTTTCTGAAGTAAAGAGGCTAATTATTTTCGCTGCAATCTATCTTAAGATTAATATTCTTAACAGTGTGAGAAGAGATAGAGTAGTAGTTTTTCCACAGCTTTACAATTTCATCCTCCCCAGACACCCTATCGATTGTCGTAGGGAGGGCACTTTTGACACCCGTTTGAATCTTAACAAATTTCCAAAATATGTTATTATCGTTATTTATGCGAGCTTCATAAGCTTTTCGTGCTCGAATAGACTCTTCTTCCTGTTTACATCGCCTTATGGCCGCCTTATACTGACCCCTACTTCTACACATCTTTATGTATGCTATGCTGGTCCTAATCTGGGTCTACCATGAATGCCCCACAAATCATAGGCGTCTTTCGATTCCCTCTCCAGGGGGGGCACTAAAATCATTTTATTTAGGAGTAATCTTAGTATGATAGTTGTAAGATTTAATCTGGGGGCTCTCTGCTTCTCTTAAAAGGGATGCTATCTTACTATAATACCTATCTATGAGTTTTCGTGAGAATCATTTCAACAAGGATTACACTGGTCAACAAAGATTTTTCATCAGAGTAAAATTTGTGGTGGCTGGATAGCATTTTCCACGCTGATTCCAAAACTGCATTCAGACTTTTTCTAGCACGTATAGTTTTCAAGATGAAGGCATATATATAACTACACAGATTTAACCATTTTAAATAGGCAAAATACTAATATTTCAACATTTGATTGTGTTTATTTTATTGTGTTTTTTTAGTTTATTCATCTTATTTATTTCAATTATCTTAATTATACATCTTATGTATTTCAGGTGTGAGCTTTTACGTCTAGCAGCATTGTGATTCAGGCAACAACGCCGTGCTTTGTGTGTCAAAAGATCAGTCCAGTCCAAGAACTTGTGTCAAGTTGGTGTACATTTTTTTTTGAATTTATAGTTTGCTCAGGTCAGTCAACATGCCTCGACAATGTAAGAATGACCCCGACAAGTTCTGTTTCGTATGCGGCCAGTTGACAACTAAAACACAGCGACGAAGTATTACAACCGACATTAAGAAAATATACAAGCTATACTTTGGTTGCCATCTAGGTGACCAAGATAAACCATGGGCGCCACATCAAATCTGTTCTGGCTGTTCAAATGGATTACGTGATTGGCTTAACAAAAAGAAAGCTTCAATGCCATTTGCCATACCCATGATATGGAGGGAGCCGAGAGATCATCATGAAGACTGTTATTTTTGTAGCGTGAACTTAATGGGGTTTTCTGCCAAGAATAAACACCAGATTGTATATCCAAACTTGGATTCAGCACGTAGACCAGTAAAACATGATGAAACATTGCCCATTCCAATTCCCCCAAGTGATAGGCTAGATTCTATCATAGATGACATGGAAAGTGATGAAGGTGCAACTGGCGTTTCCGGATCATCTACAGAACCAGAGTACACTTTTGAAGGTAGACATTTAGAGCCTAAAAAGTTAACCCAAGGACAGTTGAATGATCTTGTTAGAGACTTATCGCTGTCCAAAGAGAAATCAGAGCTTCTCGCCTCAAGACTAAAGGAAAACAATTTACTTGAGAACAATGTTCGTATTAGTTACTACCGAAAGCGGAATTTTGAATTAACAGCATTCTTTTCAGTAGGCGGTCCTCTCTGTTATTGCCATGACATCAATGGACTATTTACAGCCATATCTCAGACGTATGTGGCATCTGAGTGGCGTCTCTTTATTGATTCGTCGCAGAGAAGCCTGAAAGCAGTTCTTTTGCATAATGGTAATATAATGCCATCCATCCCAATTGCCCATTCCGTCCATCTAAAAGAGACATATGACAATATGGATATACTACTTAAGCTAATCAAATACGACAGTCATCAATGGAATGTTTGTGGAGATCTAAAAGTTATAGGATTGCTTATGGGTATGCAGTCAGGATTCACAAAATTTTGTTGTTTCCTTTGCCTGTGGGACAGTCGCGCCACTATAGAACATTACACCAAAAGTGACTGGCCACTTAGGTATACATATGTCCCAGGGATAAGCAATGTCCAGTCTGTCCCTTTAGTGGATCCCGAAAAGATCTATCTGCCACCTCTTCACATTAAACTTGGTTTAATGAAGAATTTTGTTAAAGCAATGGGTAAAGTCAATTCTGAAGGGTTCCAATACCTTTCAAGGAAATTTTCGAAGGTTACTGCAGCAAAATTGAAGGAAGGAATTTTTGTTGGGCCACAAATAAGGGAGGTTTTGAATGACACTGAATGTGAAAAAGTCCTAAGTCCGCTGGAATTGAAGGCTTGGCTGGCGTTCAAATGGATATGTGAAAACTTTCTTGGAAGCAACAAGTCACCTGCGTATAAGGATGGAGTCAAGAACCTCTTTGATGCCTTCAAAGAAATGGAGTGTCGAATGTCGTTAAAAATTCACTTCCTGCATTCCCACTTAGATTTCTTTCCTGAAAACCTTGGTGCAGTGAGTGACGAGCAAGGAGAGCGCTTCCATCAAGATATTCAGATGATGGAGAAGCGCTACCAAGGATATTGGAATGAAAGCATGATGGCGGACCATTGTTGGATGCTGTATCGTGACAATCCAGGCCAAATTTACAAAAGGAAATCACACTCACAGCGCTTTCAATAAAATAATGTATATATTCTTTATTTATAAGTACATTGAATAAGGTGTATGAAGTATTTGTTGTTTAGCATTCCTAAGTGTGATCTATACATCCATAAATTTTCTTATAGCAATATCAAAAACTTAAAAATATCAAAACCAGTGTATCTATATAACTATACGTGCTAGAAAAAAAAAAAAACCAGATTCGGAATCAGCGCGAAAAGTGCATTAAGAAAAGTGTGATCATGTTTGTGATGAGAAAAAAAAGTTTCCTTTTGTTGGCCAGTGTTATTACAGGCAAGATGCAAAATTTCTAAATTATTAAAGAGGTGACCTGTTCTGTCTTTGTGTATATACAGGGTGGGCGGAAAGTAGCTCCCTATTTTGGATTGGTAAAAAAATACGTATATTATCCATTTATTTCAGAAGAAATAATATGAAAAGGTAGGCATACATGGTAGGGTTTCTCTAAAATTCAATGTGGGCTCCAACTCTTTCCACCAGCTTCTGGAGCCGCCCAGGAATGGCGTCCACTGACTTTAGCAGGAACTCCGGCGGGATGGAGGACATGACTTCCCGAATTCGGTCCTCCAGTTCTTCCAATGTCCTCGGTTTGGTGCGGTAGACTTCTTCCTTTACCCACCCCCAAAGAAAGAAGTCGCACGGTGTCAAGTCGGGGCTCCTGGCTGGCCATTGATGTGGACCACGACGACCCATCCAACGCCCAGGGAAGTGGGCATCCAGCCACTCACGGACAACAAGAGCGAAGTGCGGAGGGGCGCCATCTTGCATAAATATCAGATCGTCGATGTTCTCCCATGTGCTGACAACCGGCCAGACCTCGTTTCGCAACATAGCAAGGTACCGCTCAGCATTCATGGTGTTGCGCAGAAGGAACGGGCCCACAACCTGATCTGAGGTCATACCACACCACACCGTTACACTGAACCGATTCTGCCGTTTTTCAGCGGTAACCATGGGATCCTCTCCTGCCCAGTAGTGGCAATTGTGGCGGTTGACAAAGCCTCCGACGTGGAACACCGCCTCGTCGCTCCAGAGGATGTTGCGGAAGAGATGGGGCCAGTCTTCATGCCAAGCCAGCATGATTTCCCCGAACTCCATGCGAATGTCGCAGTCCTCGTCCGAGAGAGATTGGCAGTAATGCGGCTTCCACGCACGCCAGTTCAGCTCCTTCTTCAGCACAGTTCGCACTGAGTAGCGGGAGAGTCCACTTTCCCGAGCTGCCTGGCGAGTTGACTTTCGTGGACTCCGTGCGAACATTTCCTGAACTGCCTGCACCGTCTCCTGGGCCCTGGATGTCGAAGGGCGACCACATCTTCGAACATCTGCCACAGACCCCGTGGTCATGAGCTTCGAGTGGCAGTTCTTGATTGTTTTCGGGTCCACTTGGGCACGTGGTCCGTGAATGGCCCGCCACCATCTTTGAACTCGAACGACAGATTGCCAAACTTCGTACCGTGCCGCCAACTGGGCACGCTCCTGCAGTGTTAAACGCTCAGCCATGTTACCCTTCAATCTGAAATGAACAAAAAAAAATGAACGTTACAATTGTACCACTTTAGAGAACACAAAGAGAACACTTTCTGAAAAAAAGATTACCGTTACAATTGTACCACTTTAGAGAACACACCATAACAATATAACAATACAATCACAATTTATACATAATTTATATGTAATTTAAATTAGGGAGCTACTTTCCGCCCACCCTGTACATATATATATATATATATATATATATGCATCGCCGCAATAAGCGAGAACTGTAAGTGTGTTATAGTTAAAATTGTCCTACAGTTATTTATACTAGTGTCATAAAAGTCTCGTTCTTAATTTTATAGCCGTTAAAACTATACATATATATAATGTGTAAAAACAAAACAATGTATTATTGTCACTCCTGTTTGTATATGTGCGAAAAACATTGAGGCCAATATTAAGTAAAATAAATGTGATGTATTCAACAAACGAATTTATGTATTAACTATGGGTAACATTTTAAGTATATTTATAAAATTTATTATTTAATAAAATGTTGAAAATACTTGGTTTAATTTTACCTCCCCCCTCCCACACACACACAAGAAAAAAGAAGAAATTACATCGTTTCTTCGATTATCACACATCCTGTGTTTCGGGGCGCATTTTCGTATAACAACCGGATCGTCCCTAAGACAAAAAAGAAAAATATTACAGCAAGCCACCTTTATTATTATTATTATCATTATCCTGTGAAAATAATAATAATAATAATAATAATAATAATAATAATAATAAAGAGAGATAATTATTTTAGAATAAAATCTCCTCAGGGTTTTAAAATAAAAATAGAAAAAATAAAAACTAACGCGCCATTCCTCTCAAAAGAGCTTTTTATGTAAGAGGAATTAGTTAGTTACATGAGGTGTTGTAAGCAGCCCATTGTTTAAGGGTATGCCCCATCATGCAGTCGACGCTGCTTGAATCGTTTGTGCTTTTCGGTCGAGTGCCAGTCTCGGGTTCAGGGCCTTGTGGTGCCAATTCCTGCAGAGACTGACTCGAAAATACACTGTCATTGTCCAGGCGCCCCATCAAATGAACACACGCACCAGCTCTGTAAAATAATAACGCATACCTAGAGAATGGGTTATATGTATATATAACTGAAATAAATGCATGAATCCCTGTTCTGAATGTATATAAATAGAAATAACAGTACTGACATGGTATCACCATAGAGGTATACCGGAGGCGAAGCATATTCGGATAGGCACTTGTGTATGGAAGAATTGGCCCTTCAGATAAAACAATAAAAATATAAAATTGGGACCAATCACAATAATGCACATAATCACAAAATCACAAAACCAGTACTCACAAAACTTCACAAAACACACTTCTACACAAATGTTAATACAGAACAATTAAAACTCCTATATACTTCACTCGGAGCACTCTTGAATAAGACTACTTCTTTATATTTAGAACAGGGAATATGCGAAGTAAAATTACTTACAACTTGATGTTCGGGGTGGTGGTTGTCAGACTGCATTCTTGGTTATAATTTTGTACTTAACAGCTGAAATGGTTCTCCAACACAAAAATGTTTCACATATGTCGCTGCTATTCTTTTTATAGGACAAGGAGAAGACCTCCCGTAGAATGGGGCATGCTGAAGAAAAGACTTCCCCCACCCCGCATTTTCAGAATGTAGTTCATTCATTGGCTGAACGAGTTTTAGTGGGCGGTCCTTAAGTTTTTACCAAGCCGTGAGAGAGAGAGAGAGAGAGAGAGAGAGAGAGAGAGAGAGATACCATTTTTCTTTCTCTATGTTAATTGACGCGTAAAAAGATGTTAGTTGGCATCACGGGTACCCAGGGATTTGTTTCCGCCCGAAATGTTCATTCTGCATGACCTAAAACTGTGGTATTCGGCTGTCTCGGAGATGTGGGCCTGAGCTAGGTTGTTCTGTTTAACATTGTTTATGATGTCCCTTTCCCTTAAATAAATTTTCACTTTGGTAAAACACTATTTATCTATCTATCTATCTATATATATATATATATATATATATATATATATTATATATATATATATATATACACATATATATATATATATATAGAGAGAGAGAGAGAGAGACTACATATATATATATATATATATATATTATATATATATAGTGTATATATAGAGAAGAATCACTTTTATATGAAAATGAAAAAGTTTATTGGCCGCCCATATTCCATATGACAGATATTAATAATAATAATTCGGGGTATGGTAGAATCTTTAATACATGGTGAAACGTGAAAAATAAATAAATTATCCCTAAAACTAAAGTCTGGTTTAACAATTAAATTAATATTTTTTATAATATAATTTAAAGATAAATTTTTATATTAAGACAAAAGCTTTTTTTAAATAATTTTTCTTTAATGCGTGGTGAAAGGTGGAAAACAAATAAGTTATCCCTAAAACTGAAATCTAGTTTTATTATAAAATTAAATGAATATTTTTTTATAATAAGATTTAAAGATGTATTGGTGGGTATGTGCTTTTTCAAACAAAAAGCAAAGTAAACAAATTTTTTGTCTTAATTTACAAATATATTACAACATGGCCTCGTGACGGCATTCCGTCACGAGAAGTTCAATAGCTTTGTCTCTTACACTGCCGAACAAAAAAAAATGTTTTTGCTGCTGATTTAATTCTAAGACATGTTTCTGGATAATATTGATGTGCTGATTTCAAAAATCACCTTAGATTTTGTCCATCACATCAGGTTTTCGTGCAATGCAATATGCCTATTTTGGGTGATCCATGAAGGGCGCTTATCAAAATTGATGATTTTTGAGACCTGTTAACAGCTGTTTTGCTGTTAAAATTTTATCTGTGGATAAGAAAACTGATGAAAGATCCGCAGTTCAGTAACTCAATGACCGAAACGGAGGCAAGAGCTTGGAATGCTTTTGTGGCAGTAGTTAAGAATTTCCTAGGAAACAAAAAGTCTGAAAATTATAAAGATCTTGTAAAGGATTTACTTGTAAACTTTCAGCAGTTGGGTTGCAACATGAGCATTAAAGTTCACTATCTCAACAATCATCTGGATAAATTTCCAGAAAATCTTGGTGATGTTAGTAAAGAGCAAGGTGAAAGGTTCCACCAAGATATCAAAGTGATGGAAGAACGATACCAAGGAAGATGAGATACCCAAATGATGGCTGACTACTGCTGGAGCCTGCAAAGAGATTGTCTTGACATCTCTCATTCTAGGAAGTCCTATAAGAGAAAATTTATCAGCACTGAAAAGTAAGAAAACAAGAAAAAGACAATGTTAAGAAAACTGGTCCCGTGCTTGCTTTAATATGGATTCATTTTTTGCTTATTTAAACACTTTTAATCACTTTATGTGTTAATATTACCATTGTATATTAAAGTTCACTCCCTGCACAATCACTTGTTTACTTTTCCATGCTGATTCTCAGTATATAAAAACTTATTTTTTGAAAAGAAAAAAATTGGGCAAAACCCTGCCAAAATGCGATATCTCCAAAATATCTGTATTTGATTGCTCGAAAATCTGATGTGATAGGCAAAAACTAAGGTGATTTTTGAAATCAGCACACCAAAGTTACCTAAAAACAGGTGTTAGAATTAAATCAGCAAAATTGGTGTTGGGCAGTGTTATCTGTGTCGTTTTCTGAGACCTTACTGGTCTATTATGGCCTCATAAACGAATTTTAATACATTAATGAAAAGATTAATAGCTTTGTTTATTTTCTGTTTCTGTTTTTGAAACCACATTGGTGTATCAGGTGTTGGTAAGTAAAAGCTGTAGGTAAGTCGGCGATGTAATACTGGGTTACTGCTGATACTAGACGATTGGTGTAGTCCCCATCTCGGCTTTGTGCTGTTGATGGATAGGGCTCCTAAAAGTCTTTATTTATACTGTTACTGACAAACGTGCAGGCATACACACACACATATATATACACATATATAGAAGAAGTTTTGTTTTACTTTTCCCTATATATGCATACATACATTTCATATATATATTTTCTTGTGGGCCTGAGCAGCCATGTTAAATTACCCTATACCACTTGGAGCACACATATATACAACTCATATATATATATATATATATTATATATTATATATATATATATGAGGTTTTATTTTTCTATACATGCAAACACGCCAACATATATACAACTCATATACAGTGTGTATGTGTATATACATAAATACATATATTTGTTTTTAGGGTGGAGGTGGAGGGTTAAAAACAGTCTCTCATCATGTTGCATGCAATGTTGCAATGTTGCATGCAATTGCATTGCACTCGACATTTTTTCAGGTATACTACTGGCAGGGCTCGCGAGTGCTACTCAAGAGGTCTCGCGTTAGAATCGTGGTGGGTTAATTTTGCTTCATACCAAATACCGCGCAAGATACATACGCACATGCATACATACTGCACATGCAGTAGATAGATAGATAGTGCTTGCCTGATTGACTGCATTCTATATATTTTTGGGGCAATATGCATTTAATCAAACAGGTTAGCAAGTTTATTTTTTAGCAATTAATTTTGTTTCTCACACTTTCGGATAACAACTAAAAATTTATGAAGTTTTATAGTAATGAAATTTTCAGTTGTTTTTCACAAATGTGAGTGAAAAATTGACGAAGACTGACTGAAAACTTTTGAAGAGTTAAAGCCATTAATTTACGTTTAGTTTATAAAACGGTAAAAAGACAAATTATAAGTTCTAGGTAAAAAAATTCAAAAGAATAGGTCAGACGGTCCCAGGTGTCACGAAAATCATCGTGAAAAGCAGTTTCATATGATTATATATACACCTCTTTAACCTCGTTGCTGTTCCGTGGCCCCGCCTCTAGGTCTGGCTTGGTGGAGGAATGAATTGCTCTCTTGCGCTCTCCACCGCACATAGCCAGGTACACCCGACTCATCTGGTACCGTCCTGAGCCAGGCATCTAATCTTCTCTTGAAGAATTCAATTTTGATCCCTGTAACGTCTCTGAGATCCTTTGGAAGCTGGTTAAAGACTCTTGGCTCCCTGACAACCAAGCAATTTTCCTTCAGTGTTGAGGAGGTCCCTTTTCGGGCCTTTAAATTGGGAACACTACACATTCTGCCTTTCCTATTTTCTAGCGTGAAATTCATATTTTTCTATTTCTACAAACCATAATTCCTATTTTTCTCTTTCTACAGGCCATAGTGTCTGTGAGCAAGGAAGAACGAATCCAGATAATTCTACTCATAGGAAATTGGAGTCAAAGAGAGGCCGCTGCTGAATTTAACAGACTGCATCTAGACCGCGAGCCAATAACACAGAGTTGTGTTAGCAGACTTGTTGTAAAGTTTAAGGAAACAGGATCCATAGAAGATAAACCACGCAGTGGACCTTCAAGGAGGTCCACTGACGATGTTACAGCGACTGCTATCCTGGCTCATTTTAACAGAAGTCCCAATAAGTCTCTTCGGCGATTGTCCGCCGAGAGAGGATTGTCGAAAAGTAGCATCCATCGCATTCGTCAGGCACACAAATGGCATCCATATAAACTTCAGATCCTACAGAAATATAAGCGAAGATGATCCCGACCGGCGGATGGAATTTTGTGAATGGGTTACGGAACAATATGCTCGGGATGCCAATTTCCCGTCCACCATTCTGTTCAGTGACGAGGTTGTTTTTTTTATGGAAATGGTGAGGTAAATAGACAAAACACCCGCTACTGGTCTCAAAACAACCCTCACTGGTATACCTCTTCAAAGGAACAAGGTGCATCTCGGGTGATGGTATGGTGTGGCATTTGGAAGGATCGCATCATAGGCCCCCTCTTTTTCGATGAACATATCACTGGAGGCACCTACCTACGTATGCTCAAGGAAGAAGCATTTCTCAGTGTCTTGAACGAAGAAGGAAATTTCCCAACATGGTTCCAGCAAGACGGCGCTGCTGGCACATTACATTACCCAAGTAAGGGAATACCTGTACCAACAATTCCCTGGTCATTAGATAGGACGTCGAGGGCCTGTGGAATGGCCAGCTAGAAGCCCGGATCTCACGCCACTAGATTTTTATCTCTGGGGCCACTTGAAAGCGCTGGTATACGCAGAGAAAATTAGGAGTTGAACATTTGCGGCAGCGCATTATTGGGGCATGTAACACCATTACTCCTGACATCATTCATCGTGTGCTTGCTGACTGGTATCACGTCTGAATTTGTGTATTGAAAACAATCGTGGACATATTGAGCACGTTCTGTAAATAAAAGCTTTTGTTTTTCCTTTTTTTATTATTTTTCCTATGATGCCGGATTTATGGGACACCCTGTATATATATATATATATATATATATATTAATATATATAAGTTACATATATATATATATATTGGAAATTGGGAATTATTACGTCACGAGAAGACTCCAGAACAAATACTAGGTATAATGGAGTCTGAAACCAAACCTATATTACTGAAACATGTTCCAGAGAGAAAGCTCGAGAGAAAAATCAGGACACTATTTAGACAACGAAAACAAACCGTAAAACATCTCCACGAATGCAAAACTGATGCAAGGAGACTTAAACTAGAGAGGAAACCATTGAAATAGAAATGGACCTAAAGCAAACATTCATACATAAGACAAACGATGAGGAAAAAAAGGTAGCAGAAAACAAAAAATAACCGAAAATACTTCTACACTTTTGCGGAAAGGAAAATACAGTGCAAAGAGAGTATTGATCCGTTGATAAACGGGGAGACCAAACACACAAATGACCACCAAAAAATTAGCGAACTGATTAAGGAACAATTTAATTCTGTGTTTAGCACCTCAAGTCCGAGATGAAAGTAGAAAACGCAGACGAATATTTCGACATTGATACAAATCAGCCAAGGACAAATTCTGGCACAAACCTATTAATGGACTTAGAGTTCTCGGAAGGAGATGTAATTAAGGCTCTATCACAGATGCGAGACAACTCGGCACCAGGGCCAGACATATGGAGTATCACATTTCTGAAGAAATGTAAAGAGAGTATTGCCAAACCGCTACACTTACTATGGAGGAAATCACGACACAGGGCAAATTCTACTGCCATTAAAGAACGCGAACATTGCCCCTTTATTCAGAGGTGGCAACAGAGCAATGCACAAGAATTATCGGCCGGTAGCTCTCACCTCACACCTTATAAAGTGCTTTGAACGTATAATTAGAAGCGAAACTACCTACTACCTTCAAGAAGAGAACTTATACAACCCAAATCAATATGGTTTCATGGCTAGAAGATCATGCCTATCACAGCTATTAGACCTCCAGGAGAAAATATTGGAAACACTGTGTCGAGGACAAAACATAGATGTACTGTAATATGTATATTGACTTTGCTAAAGCCTTCGATAAATGTGACCATGGAATTATAGCACATAAACTTAACAATACAGGAATTACTGGAAAGCTGGGAAGGTGGATATTTAATTTCTTGACGCAAAGAACACAAAGAGTGGTGGTAATGGAGTCAAATCGGAAGTCTAGGAAGTAGACAGCTCTGGCCCACAAGGGACAGTACTAGCTCCCTTGTTGTTCATAATAATGATTGCAGATATTGATGCAGATATCAATGACAGTATTGTATCATGTTTCGCAGATGACACAAAGATATGCAAGGAAATATTGAACGAAGGTGGCAGAAAGATTACAAAACGACATTGAAACATTATTCCAGTGTGCAGAAGACAACAATATGAAGTTCATCGAAGAAAAATTCCAACTTCTAAGATATGGTAATAACAAGGAGCTACAGAAAAGAGGGTACAAAACTCTACAAGCCAAACAGATAATTCCAAATCTACAAGTCAGGGATCTTGGAGTAATCATGTCATCGGATGCAGAATTCAGAGAGCACTATAATATCAAAATACAACGGCTAGAAAAATAATGGGAATCATTTGGAAGAGCTTCCGCTCAAATCATGCTCGAACTATGGAAGAGGTTAGTCCTACCAATAATTTAGTATTGCTCAGTACTCACAATACCATACAGAGAACGAGACAGTGCGAACATTGAAGCTATACAAAGGACTTTTACGTCTAAAATAGAAGAAACGGAAGGTGAAGACTACTAGTCTCGACTACAATCACTGGAATTCTACTCTCTCGAAAGAAGGCGCGAGCGCTACACAATAATATACATATGGAAAATACTTGAGGGCTCTGTCCCTAACCTTAGAAATGAAATAGAAACAAACTGGAATGAAAGAAGAGGCAGATTTTGTACGGTCCCAGCTGCTGTGGGAGAAGGGGCCATGAAAACGAGGATGGAAAATACCCTCAGAATACGAGGTCCAAAGCTTTCCAATGTCCTACCAAAAGAAGTGAGGAATCTCCAGCACATCGACCTGAATAACTTCAAGAACCAGCTGGATAGATTCCCGTGCAAAGTCCCTGACCAGTAAGGTAGGTTGATTTTGGAACTGTGATCTTGGACTAGTCTAGATAGAAAGATATTAATGTATAAAAAACGTTGCACCAACTCATATTTGTGAAAATGATTGTATTTTTTGAGGATTGTTAATTATTTTTAAGTTGTAAAATTGCCGAATTTTACGCGTAAAATCGCGCGCGCGGCATTCGCGCAATGTAAACAAACAAAATATCGGACCTTATTTCATCAAAATAATCAATTAAAATTCGGCTTTTTTAACAAAACGATGCTTGAAACTTATTGTAAATGCATTATAGATGTTTATTAGTGTATTATTTTGTATTTTTTAATGATATTTACCTATAAAATGTGTATTAAATTAAGTTATTTTATGATGCGTTCATTTAATTGTGTTTATTTTCAGATATTTCATAAAAATGGGTAAAAAACGGAAGTCTGCAGTGTTAACTCGAAGTGATAGTGCCAAAAAATTCAGTGGCCAGCCTTCCCCTTTGGATAAAACAGAGCCTCCTACCCTCCGCCAAGTTATTCAGTACAGTTATTTCCTCCAAAACAGCCACCCGGACTTGAAAGACTATGATATTGCTAAAATGATAGCAAAGGATGTGATTGAGATCTGGCAGGCAGTGAACCCGCGGCTGCCCCTGTATGAGGAATATTATGTAGTGAAATTGGTGGATAAAGTGTGCTTCAAGAAAGCAAAAGAGATAAACAGGAAATCTCTTTCTACAGTCCAGGAGCAGAATCTGGAGGAAAAGCTGGATAAACTTTTTGACATTTCTGCTTGCACCTGTAAGCTACCTGTTCGTCCCTGTGATGACAATGCTGTGAAGTGCAAGAAAGAAAATTGTCAAACACAGCACATAATCTGCACTTGTCCTCCCAGTAAGAAGGTAATGCTATTATTTTTTTAACTTTTAACTGGCCTAACTTAGTGCGATTAGGTGCCTTTTAAATGGAAGGAAATTCAATGCTTGTAATTGAAAAATATCCGCATTTTCCTCCTGTAATCTTCCTTCCCCCCCCCCTGGTAATAGAAATTAATAATCAATTTTTTTTCAGGATTTTATCTCTTATTTTAGATCCGCTATTTAATATACTTTAATATTTCAGGTTCCAGTAGAGGAGAGGGAATACTTGAGAGATCAGAGGGCCAAAATAGGACCCAAGGGCTCTTTCCAGCTGGGATCTGTGGATAAAGCTGCTGTGAAGAGAGACCAGAGGGCTGCAGCTGAAGCAGAAAGATTACAGAGCCAGATTCAACAGCAGCAGGAAGTGGATTTGGCCACTTTTGCCTCCACACCTTCACAAGATATTTCTTTTGAATCCAGCTCAGGAGAATCAGGAGAGGTAATATATTTTTTTTCTTATATCTTATCCCATTTTTACCCAAATTTATCCCTACTTTTTGTCCCTATTTCCCCCCTTTTTTCCCCCATTTTCGCTTTAGTAATTTATTCTTTTTTTCGCCCATTTTCGCCGACTTTTTACCTGAATTTTTACCCATTTTTCCCCCTATTTTCCCACTTTTTTCCCCCATTTTCGTTTAAGTAATTTATTCTTATTTCCGCCCATTTTCGTCGATTTTTACCCATATTTTTCCCTACTTTTTCCCCTATTTTCCCCCATTTTCGCTTTAGTAATTTATTTTTTATTTTCATTTCAGCCATCTGGTGGTGAAGCTGAAGAGTTCAAGCCAAGGAGGCACCCAAGTGGAGGTTACAGCTTTTTGAAAACCCCCAGATATGCCATGGAACTGATCAGGGGTGATGTTTCTTCCAATCTTGGGGCAAGTCTTGCTAATGCCTTCCTCCTGGACTTACAAGCTATGGACCTGCTTAAGCCTGGCCTTGATGTGAAACAGATAATAGTTGATAAATCGAAAATGGACAGGGAAAAAGCTAGAATGAAAGTGAAAAGTGATGAAAAGCACAATGAGGGTCTGGAAAAGTTAGTCTGTATTGGGGTTGATGGGAAAGTTGACAAGGACACTTTGCTGTACAGAGAAGTTAAGGATGAAAATGGGGAGACTAAGCTGAAGAAAGGAAAGGGACAAGAGCACCATTTGACTTTCACAAAGGAGCCGGGAACTGAAAGTGGAACATATCTTACTCACAGAGTCATCCCAATTAAAGGTGCGACTGGAGTTCTTCTTGGTGAAGAAGTTGCTAGTGTCTTGGAGGAGTTTAACAGTGTTCATACCCTGAAAGCTGTCCTCCTTGACAACACAAATACAAACACTGGCTGGGAGGGAGGCCTTGTAACAGCTCTGGAAAATAAAATTGAGCGGAAATTGCACACCATTGGCTGTTCACTCCATCAGAATGAGCTTCCTTTCAGAGCTGTTTTCAAGCATCTTGATGGCAGTACCAAAAGTCCCACTGCTTTCACTGGTCCGCTGGGAAAACTCTGTGAAATTGACTACCAAGATCTGCCACAAGTGGAATTCACCAAACTCAGTGGCCCCCTGGATGACATGGAATTTGCTGAGGAGACACTGAATGATCTCAGTAGCGACCAGAGGCTTCTTTTGGAGTATGTGCTTGGAATTTCCAGGGGCAAAGTCAACCCAAGATTTGCTGCCTGGAAAATTGGACCATTAAACCATGCAAGATGGTTGACTTTGGCAATTAGATTGATGTGTCTGTGGACCAGAGGTGCTTACCCTCCAGAACTACAGGATAAGCTTTACCAGGCCATCAAGTTCATTGTGGAAGTGTATGCAGTCAGTTGGTTTGAGATCAAAAGGGACAGCAAGTTCCACAATCAGCAGCTGTACATCTTCAACATGATCCAGAGGATCAAGCAGCAGTCTGAAGAAATCCAGGGTGTTGCTTTCAAGAACCTGAAGTACAATGCTTTTGCCTTGCTGCCCGAGAATGTGCTGTACTCCATGATGAAGTCTGATGACTTGGAAGTGAGAGAAGCTGCTCTCAAGAAAATTCTGTCCATCAGGTAAGCATTTATTAATTTTAAAAAATGTGAAAAAAAAATTTGATTATGGGGATTTATTTAATAAAAAAAAGGCCCGAGTTCTATAAATCCCCATAATCGAATTTTTTTTCACATTTTCTTATCCCAATTCCCCCCTCCCCTCTGATAATGGAAATAATCTTACCTTCTTTCTGAAAAAAAATTCGATTATGGGGATTTATAGAACTCGGGTTTTTTTTTTTTAATTTAAGTTAATTAAATCAGCAATTCTGAGACTAATAGGGATTAAATCTTAAACTGGAATAAAAAATAAATTAATTATTATTCTTTCAGAAGTGGGAAGCCAGCCAAGAAGAGGCTGAAGAAGATCACAGCCATCAACATTGAAGCTACCCACTGGTCAGACCTAATCAACCTTTCTCAAAGTGGCATCTGTGAACCTGCTCTCGCAGAAGACTTTTCTGACCAGGAGCTTCAAGAAGCATTGCTGAATGGCACCATGGTGGAGCTGCCTGATCTGCCTTCACATCCTCAGAGTGTTGAAAGGGCCGTGAAGCTGACATCTGAAGCTTCCCATACTGTTTATGGACTCGAATCAAGGCACAAACACATTCTGGCCAAAGCCCTAAGCCGCCAGATTTGGCCTTCCTTTGCTTCTAAGGGCTCTTACAGTGAAAATTATGATGATCTTGGGATCTAAATGTGTCTATTTGACTCTGTACATGTTTTTTACTTTTTTTCAATAAAATTGTAACTTTTTTCAGGATTTTTTTATGAAAATAGCATGATTTTTTCGGCCGAAAATTGCGAAAGTGCGGTATTTTTCGGTACGATTTTTTGACGATTTTTGAAACGGTTTCCTCAAAAAACGGTTAAAGCTAGGGATCTAAAATGTTTTGTCAGTTATTATCATATTAAGCCCTGACTATCTCGACTAGTCCAAAGTCGATATCTAAAGAAATGTGGAAAATCAACCTGCCTTACTGACCAGCCACGCGTGGCTGGCTACGAGGGCAGGAAGAGATCAGACAGTAATTCCCTCCTTCACCAAGTTCGGCAAATGAGACCGGATGCTGCAGAGGGGTCGACCGTAGGTCGATCCTGAACCGTCGTTCGAACTCACCAAGAGTAATATGGAGAGAGAGAGAGAGAGAGAGAGAGAGAGAGAGGGTTTGACCAGTTTATCATGAGATCAAGTAATTATTATAACCACGTCAACTTTTTATTTTCCACAACTGTATTTTTTGGAAAGAGTATCGTATAAATCCTTATTTATAGGTAGTCTAAGTCATGATCTTAAAGTATGTAGCATACTTTTGCAGTGGCACCCCGAATAGGAGTAAGCAAAAAGTAAAGGTCAATCGATAGTCACACCATCTATTCCGGGTACTACTCCGCCGAGCGTTAACAGATAGCATTTCTCAGTACTGTACTTTACCTCCCTCGGGTTGAACGAGAAGGGATTCTTAATTGAAAAGAATGCTGGGATCGAACCTGAGCGCTTTAACTCAACTTCCCGAAGCGGAACCACTAGGACACCATAAGCTCAGAAAAGGGGTAACCCAAAGAACAAATGGGTTACTGCGGCTGCTTCTGAAATGAGGACTGATTCAGTATGAAAGCGGTTACAGTTACCTTGAGTCATAATGTACTGTAAAATTCACTCGTAAAATGAATAAAACAAAGTTCAGTCTCGATACCACTGCGGTAAGGCCCCCACCTTTCAAAAGGATTGAAGGCAAGTTCCGCCTTGGAAAGGATTACTTTCAGGGTCTGCCATGTAACCCAATAAAATTATGGAAAGCACACATTCAAGTAGGGAAAGAAACTCATTACAAAAGGTTATCAGTGATACAAAAGAATAATACAGATGCAGATAACACTGGGGAACAAAAAAAAGTTTTTCTTGGTGCCTGCGATTTTAGACCTTATTCTGGATATTTTCATGCCACTGATTCAGAAAATATCATCCATTTTGTTCTAGCAGCTCTAGTTTTTGAGATATTGCATACGTCATTACCTACTTTATTACCCTTCTGGAACGGTATTATGAGTTGCTCGTAAATCTAAATGCATCTGTATAATTAAATTGTAGCTATGATTTTGCTGATGTTGCTGTTTTGCATGTGTATTGTACATGTACTAACGTGAATTCTTTCCTGTTACAGGTGTTGACATGGCTTCATCACGAAGAAAGTGTTTAAATCATCCAGATGTGTTTTGTTTTATCTGCGGAGAGTACACGTTCATTGAACAGAGAAAAACTATTACTGATTTTGTGAAAAAAGCTTATTTTGCCTTTTTCAAAGTACAACTAAACGACCAAGATAAGCCATGAGCTCCTCATGTTGTGTGTAAAACGTGTAAGGAGCATCTGCGGCAATGGACCAACGGAAAGAGGAGGTGCCTGAAATTTGGTATACCAATGGTATGGAGAGAACAGAGAAACCACAGTGATGACTGTTACTTTTGTTTGGTGAATATAAAGGGCATCAATGGATGTAACCGGAGTAAATGGACGTATCCTGACATAGACTCAGCTAGACGGCCTGTTTCACATTCAGATGAGATACCTGTCCCATCATTCAGCCATCTTCCAGAGCTCCCTCAAGAAGATGATGAATCTGCTACTGACAAAGAAAGCATATGTGGGCAAAATGACTGATTTCGAAGGACCGTCATCAGTTGCAGAAGGTTTTAGTCAACACGAATTACACGACCTCATAAGGGACTTAAGTCTTTCGAAGAAATCGTCTGAATTGTAAGCTTCCAGGCTGGGAGAAAAAAATTGACTGCTGCCGGGAACCCAAATCACGTTATATCGCGACAGAGAAAAGGATTTACTGCCCTTCTTCTCAAAAGAGAACGATTTAGTTTTCTGCAACAATGTGCGCGGATTGCTGATGAAAATGGGCATATCGGAATACACACCAAGTGAATGGCGGTTATTCATAGGTAGCTCCAAACGGAGCCTAAAATGTGTTCTTCTACACAACGGCAACAGATACAGATCAATCCCAATTGGTCACTCAGTCGGTATGAGAGAAGAGCACGGGACAGTCGCCCTAGTCCGAGAAAAGATATCATACCGAGAAAACCAATGGGTGATCTGTGTGGATCTGAAGATGGTGAATTTTCTCCTGGGCCAGCAGAGCGGGTACACCAAGTACCGGTGCTTTATATGTCTCTGGGACAGTAGAGCTAAAGATGAACACTGGGTGAGAAGACAGTGGCCTCTGAGAGAAAACATGGTGGTTGGAGAAAAAAATATCATCAAAGAAGCTTTGGTTGACAGAGAAAGGATCATATTGCCACCACTGCACATCAAACTAGGTTTGATGAAACAATTTATAAAGGCTTTGAACAGAGATGGGACGTGTTTTGGCTACATATGTAGAAAATTTCCTGCGCCGAGCATGGAAAAGCTGAAGGCAGGTATTTTCGATGGACCGCAAATCCGGGAACTCATGAAAGACCCGCGTTTCCAAGATTCAATGGACAACATTGAGGCACGTGCGTGGTCATCGTTTAGTATGGTTGTGAAGAATTTCCTTGGGAACTATAAGGCCGATAACTACGGTGAACTAGTGGAGAATATGCTCTCTTCTTTTTGTAAACTTGGCTGTAAAATGAGCACCAAACTGCATTACCTCCACAGTCATTTGGATCGTTTCCCAGATAACCTCGGTGATCTAAGCGAGGAACAGGGTGAACGATTTCACCAAGAACTAAGGACCATGGAAGAACGGTACCGCGGACGATGGGATACTCACATGATGGCAGATTACTGCTGGAGCATCCAACGCGAATGTCCTGGCACATCTCATCGCAAGAAATCTCAGAAACGCGGTTTATGTGAGATGTCTCAATGAAAGAACTTTTTTTGCAGTTCGTGTCTCAAGCTTGTTTGAATTTAAGAAATATTTTTCGTACCTTATGCTTGTTTGATGTTAATACACTATTTTTGCTGACATTCATCATACTTTTGTATTCAATTGACAACAACAGTGATTGCCAGTCAGCAATTATATAATATTATATACATTATATAGAAATATATATAGATATACTGTATATCATATCTTGATAAGCAGAGCTGATGGAGAAAAACTAATGTCATTTTTAGAATCAGCGACCTCAATATACCCAGAAACAGGTCTAACATATAAGTCACCAAAAGTTGTGTTCCCCAGTGTATAATTAACCCCGAATTAGCATATTATACAGGGTGTCCCAGAATTAACTATCTATTTCAATGAAATCGGACAAATTTTTTAAAAACACTTTTATTTATGTTTATCATGTTTAATATGTGTTAAAAATGTATAAATTTCTAAATTTTTTTCATAATTTTATTTTCATAATTTTTTCATAGTTTTTCATAGTTTTATTTTCATTCTCTTTCAGAACCCTATTAATAATGAATACACAAGAACGCATCTTTGTTGTAACATCCCGTATCAAAGGAATGCAATGTAATGAAATCAGAGAAAAATTTACAAGAAGATTCCACAGAACCGGTCCTACAGACATGCGATTCGTGAACTTGTGACAAATTTAAAAGAACTGGATCCGTACACGACGAGGTGGGAAGAGGACGCCCAAGGACAGCACGTAACAGTACCGAACAGGTACGACAATTGTTTGAGGATGAACCACAACTTCGGTTAGGGAGGCCGGTCGAAGACTCAACATATCCAAGACAACAGTTCATAGAATCTTGCGTTCGACACTGATGAAAAAGGCTTATCACATTCAAGTACTGCATGCCCTAAATGAAGAGGATTATCCAAATCGAGCAGCAAGGTGTGCAGAAATTGTGGATCAAATCGAAAATGAAAGTTTATTGGATAACATCTTATTCAGTGATGAGGCGACTTTCCACACGTGTGGTAAAGTCAATCGACACAACTGTCGTATCTGGTCCAATGAAAGACCGTCTGAAGTCATAGAATGGCAAAGAGACTCTCCAAAAGTTAACGTGTGGCTTGGAATGACCAAATCCAAAATTTATGGCCAATTTTTCTTTGCGGCAGCAACTGTAACAGGTACCGTCTACCTTGATATGCTTCAGCAGTTTCTCGAACCACAGCTTCTTGATGATGGCATTCTTGATAATGTTGTTTCAACAAGATGGAGCAACATGTCATTATGCTCTAATTGTTCGAGAATACCTCAACAGACGCCTTCCGAATCGGTGGATTGGACGTGGAGGACCTCGACCTTGGCCTCCGCGTTCTCCGGATTTGACACCCTGGATTTCTTTGCATGGGATCTCATAAAAACAAAAGGTTTATCGCCAAAGAAATCAGTTTAGCTGAACTTAAAGACGCATCCAGTTGGCAGTGCGGGAGATAACACCTGAAATGCTTCAAAATGTGTTTCGCAGCGCTGAGGATAGATTTGAAATTTGCAGAGATACAGACGGTGCACATGTTGAAACTTCTCAATAAAGTTTTGACTTATGATTTATAAATCTATTTTGTTTTTGTATCATAATTTAGTAATAAACACAAAATTATGTCAGTTTTTATTAAATTTGTCCGATTTCATTGAAATAGATAGTTAATTCTGGGACACCCTGTACAACATGCAGTGTATATATATATTATATATATATATATATATATACAGTATATTTCTTCGGTTTTTAACAAATTTTCTTCTTTGTTTATACATATGCCAGTTACTAATTAACATATTTTTTGGTAAAAGAAAAATAAACATTTTTAATAATAGATCCCCAATTATAAATGAATAAATAGGTAATTTAATTACATATTAACGATTCCTAATAACCTGAAGTGTATTAAAATAGAATGTATTGATTAAAAATGAAGATACAGTATTTATTTCCTAGAATAATGAGGGGAAACGGTTCAACCAGAAGAGTGGCGGCTTTTCAGAGGAGGCATTGGAGGCCGGGCCTCCTCTGTTTTTATCACTATAAACTGTGAAAGAGGATTTTATTGATAGTATTAATTCTATACGATCGTGACATGCAGAAAGTAGGGCATCCAACCCTTTGTAATCTATTCTATTTGTATAGCATATATTATGGATAATTTTGGGCCTCCCTACTCTTCCTGATCACCAGCCGCCACTGAAATTTATTATTTATTATTATTACCAGAAGACATTCGTTTCTATCCGAGACGATTGGGGAACCTCAAAAGCACTTTCGAAATCCTTCATACAGTGACCCTTTGATTAAGAAAAGATATTGCACGATTCAGTAACATAAACATCCCTGCAATCTAAGGATCTGATCCTTTTTGGATCATCCATATTTAATCCAGGAGGAGATCCATGAAAAGGAAGTTGATGTAGCACACCTAGTATTCAAAAGGTTTGACACTTCAACATGTTTCCTAGGTGTCTTAAGAACTATTTTAGCCCTGTTGTACGGAAGAAGTGTGGTATAAATAATTTTGTACAAGAGGTTTTGTATTACATACTACGGTGTCAAATGAGAGCATTGAATTTAAGGGGTGGATTTTAATTAATACCTCATAACTCCTTCAACAGTTTATCCATATCTATCATATTTGTGACATGTATGGAAAATCCACTAATATACAGGGTGATTACAAATGATATTCCCGATTTTAAACATTTATTATGAAAAAACTAACAAAGCTACAGCGAAAATGAAGATATACAAATGAAGAATATTTCAGGAAATTTTTACTTGTAATATTGAACACGTCAGAGATAGCCTTAAAGTTAACGTGTTTTGTGCTGTTACCTTTGAGAAAGTGTATGGTCCATTCTTCTTTGCTGAACAAACAATTAACAGTATCATTTACCACGATATGCTACAGCTGTGGCTGATGCCCTAGCTGCTAGAGGACAAAGCTGATGTGTGGTTTCAGCAGGACGGTGCGCCACCCCATTTCCACAATGAGGTTATAACATTCCTGAATAAGCAATTGCCTGGTCGTTGGATCGGGTGTGGGGGTCCCATTCCTTGGCCGGCTTGTTCGTCCGATCTAACACCCCCTTGACTTTTTCCTCTGGGCTATGTCAAAAATTAAGTTTTTGTTCCATCAATGGCAACAACTTTGGAACATTTGAAGGAAAGGATACGTGAAGCTGTTAGAAAAGTTTAATATCACATGCTACAAAATATATAGAGGGGAACAGAATAACGCTTTGATGTCTGCAGAGCCACAAAAGGAGCTCATATTGAACTTCAATAGCTTGTACATAAAACTTTCAGCGTTCTTCTTTATTTGTATATCTTGCTCTCGCTGTAGTTTTGTTAGTTTTTCATAATAAAGCTTTAAAATCGGGAAGATCATTTGTAATCATCCGGTATGTAGATAATGAGTTTTTATTGCATATGCAAAATTTATTTACGCATATAAATTAATATATTTACTTAAACATTTCAGATAAAAATAGACACTGAGGAACGTGATGAGGAGATCGCTTTTCATCTCTTACCTGAGAAACGAACAAAGAGAACAGACTAGAATAAATGTTTATGATGTCAAACAGACATCAATAAAACTGTAAGCAGATCATCTGAAACTGGTATATCAAAATTTATTGAGGCTATAAAACAGAGTCTAAATTTTGTCTTAGTCTTGTGTAAACTTCATCTTCTCTATCTCACCAAGCTCTGCATTGTTTGGCACAGAAATTGTTATGACAAATACACAAGTTTACGTAACCTAAAGTTCGCTAGGTGATCCATGACCCCATCTCCAGTTCCTAAGGAAGACGAAAATAGAAAAGAAGATAATTTCACGACACCAAGATCTTCAAGGTCACTCATACAAAACATTGACTGGTGCTTGTGTATGTTTTGCCAGAAGATTACTTATAAAAGAAGTAAAAAAGCTGTTGTCAGTTGCAACATTATCAGCTTGCAATACAATCCGAGAGGCAGCAAAGAAAAGAAATGATTTTGCTATGCTGACTAGAATACAAGAAGTTGACATAATAGCTGCAGAAGCCAAGTGCCACCAAGTGTGCAAAACTTAGTATGTTGGAAGAAGAAATGTAGAATTCAAGTCATACAAAGAATCAGAAAATGAAGATATGTTCTCTAAAGCATTCCAAAATCTGGTAGTAGAGATACATCAAGGAATATCGGACACTAAAGCGTTGCTGTGATTTTTCTGTTTACACGGTACAAATATTATCTAGAGTAAAGAGGTGTACGTCACTGTACAAGCCGATAACTACCGATCTGAAAGGCTGAAGATCAGGCCTCAAAAATACTATTAAGACAGTTGTTTTCCATCAGCTTTCAAATCCTTCCAAACCAAAAGTGACTTACTCTAGTGACATGTCTTTGCAAAATGTCCTAAATTCAGCGTCAAGAAAGCGATAACAAGGAGGTAACACATACAGTAAGCTGAAGAGTGACAGTATGAGCCCAACACAAGTTCGCTTCCGTGCAGCACAGATACTACAGGTAAATTCGAAAAAAGGCAAGAGGAATCAGTATAAGACCAGTAGATATTGATTTAAACTTGCAAAGTTCAAAAGAAATTGTTCCACAAAGTCTCTATTGGGGTGTCAGATAGTTGGTTTTTACACAAACTTCAGACACTCACCAGTATGGAGATATCAATTCAAAATGTGCCAATGAAGCTGATGAACACTGCGTGATTATGATTGGTCAAGCTATTGTACACAGCGCAACACATGCAAGAAAGAAAATGCTCAAGCACATAAGGCTTTCTTTGAAAATCTAATATACTATTTCAGAAATGAAGCCTTATATATATATATATATGTAACAGTTTTTTTGCGCACACCTACAGGTCGCTACAATTGGTGTAGAACAATGAGGTTTTCACCATTCGATGCGTCTTTTTACTGTGCAGTGCCCATGCTAAAAAAAATTCCCTAACATAATAACTGCCCACCCACCCCTTTTAGGGGTACAGTTCTTCCCATTTCTTCATTTTTAATCGTAATTTTGGCACAAAATGGGGGAGGGGTGGGGTAATGGGGGAGGGGGTGGGGTTAATGGGGAAGCTCAGAAAAATAGATGCGATATATATATATGTAACCAAAAAAAAATTAAAGTAAATCCTTTGCAAGGTGCCAGCCCCCCTTAAAAAAAAATTAAAGTAAATCCTTTGCAAGGTGCCAGCCCCCTTCCCCCCTTGGGGGTAATGGGGAAGGGTGGGGGTAAATGGGGGAGAGGGGTGGGGGAGGGGTTATCTAATATACTATTTCAGAAATGAAGCCTTATATATATGTAACAGTTTTTTTGCGCACACCTACAGGTCGCTACAATTGGTGTAGAACAATGCGGTTTTCACCATTCGATGCGTCTTTTTACTGTGCAGTGCCCAGCCTAAAAACAAATTCCCTAACATAAATCCTGCCCCCCCTTTTAGGGGTACTGTTCTTCCCATTTCTTAATTTGTAATCATAATTTTGGCAAAAAATGGGGGAGGGGTGGGGTAATGGGGGAGGGGGTGGTGTTAATGGGGAAACTCAGAAAAATAGATGCGATATATATATATGTAACCAAAAAAAAATTAAAGTAAATCCTTTGCAAGGTGCCAGCCCCCCTTAAAAAAAATTAAAGTAAATCCTTTGCAAGGTGCCAGCCCCCTTCCCCCCTTGGGGGTAATGGGGGAAGGGTGGGGGTAAATGGGGGAGAGGGGTGGGGGAGAGGGTATTGGGGAATCTATACTATAATAAGAGAGCTGTCCGTCCGTCTGTCCGTCACACTTTCAGAAATTGTGAGAAAAAATTTAGAAAAAAATTCAGAAATTGTATTACGGGCGGGAATGTGAAGCTCAAGATTTTCATGACTGTGTTCTTTTTTGTAGTTTAGCCTGTCTGTTTGTGAAATTTATCCCGGGCAGTAATGGGGGAAAGGTGGGGGTGGGGGTAATGGGGGAGGGGTTGGGAAATGGGGAGGGGTGGGGAAATGGGGAGCGGTGGGGGTAATGGGGTGCGGTGGGGAAATGGGGAGGGGTGGGGAAATGGGGAGGGGTGGGTAAATGGGGAGGGGTGGGGGTAATGGGGGAGGGGTGGGGGTAATGGGGGGGTTAGCCCCCAAGCTGCATGAATGGGGGTGAGGAGGTTTTGGGAGATACCAGATTCAGAAATGTTGACACAATGTGAAGCTCAAAATTTTCACGGCTGCGTTCTTTTCTGTAGTTTAGCCTGTCTAACCGTCAGCGAAGTGACGGGAACTGCAAAAATTTAGAATAATCTCATTTGTGCCTTATATGACAGTAAAGGAAAGAGAGCCAAACAAGAACTTAAGAGATTATCTATGAGATAGAGAGAGAGGATCTAATATACTATTTTAGAAATGAAGCCTTATATATATGTAACAGTTTTTATGCGCACACCTACAGGTCGCTACAATTGGTGTAGAACAATGCGGTTTTTACCATTCGATGCGTCTTTTTACTGTGCAGTGCCCATGCTAAAAAAAATTCCCTAACATAAATCCTGCCCCCCCCCTTTTAGGGGTACAGTTCTTCCCATTTCTTCATTTTTAATCATAATTTTGGCACAAAATGGGGGAGGGGTTGGGTAATGGGGGAGGGGGTGGGGTTAATGGGGAAACTCAGAAAAAAAGATGCGATATACAGTATATATATATGTAACCAAAAAAAAATTAAAGTAAATCCTTTGCAAGGTGCCAGCCCCCGTCCCCCCTTGGGGGTAATGGGGGAAGGGTGGGGGTAAATGGGGAGAGGGGTGGGGAGGGGGTATTGGGGGAGAGGGGTGGGGTAATGGGGGAGGGGGTGGGGTTAATGGGGAAACTCAGAAAAAAAATTGGTGGGGTAAATGGGGGAGAGGGGTGGGGGAGGGGTATTGGGGAGAGGGGTGGGGTAATGGGGGAGGGGGTGGGGTTAATGGGGAAACTCAGAAAAAAAAATGATAACCAACATCGATTCCGGTCAGGAAGATCATGCTTATCACAACTAATGGAACACTATAACAATACTGGCTAAAGTGGGCCCTACGGGCCCATTTAGCTATGCCCGTGGTGCTGGGGCCTTTGGCCTCATTAATTGGGGAGCCGTAAAAATATTTAGTCTGTAATGGTTGCAGCACCAGTATAAAAGTGCATAAAAAGAACTCATTTGGTAAATTTTTGAACTTAGCCGCAGATTAAATTTTGGGGGCATTCAGTTGACCTTAGTAATGGGGGAGGGGTGGGGTAATGGGGAAGGGTGGGGGTAATTGGAGAGGGGTGGGGCAATGGGGAGGGGCTTGGGGTAATGGGGGAGGGGTGGGGTGATGGGGAGGGGTTTAGTCTGTAATGGTTGCAGCATCAGTATGAAAGTGCATAAAAAGAACTCATTTGGTAAATTGTTGAACTTAGCCGCAGAATAAATTTCGGCTCAAAGCTGAACGCAAAAGCAAATATTTTTTACACTTTTTAAAATTATAATTAAAAGTAGAATTCATTACGCCTTTTTCTAATGCATTAAAATACAAATATCGCCCATATATGTATACAGTATATCAAGAATCTTCTCTTTTCGAGCGTCACAGACAGACTGACATTCCTGGGTGTTTATAGTATTAATTATTGATGCACTCGAAACAATGAAAACTATGATTTGGCGGGCCGCAGGGCCCCCAATTACTGTCGGTTCAGTTATTTGGTCAATAAAACTATAGAAATGAACGCAGTCATGAAAATCTTAGGCTTCAAATCCGAGCTCATTGTATTAAGATTTGTGAAGCTTTAGATTTTCATGGCTGCGTTCTTTTCTGTAGTTTTATTGAATGAATAATTGGTTTGCCAGTAACTGGAAGGCCGCAGGTTAAGTCGTGATATTTTCGTTGGCTTTAACGAAAATATCATGACTTAACATAACCAATCGTCAAGGGTGTACAATTAACCTAACCGGGAATTCAATTAACGTACCCTGGCATTCAATTAATCTAATCGGGCATTCAGTTGACCTAACCGGCCATTTAATTAACCTAATCGGGCATCATTACTATTATAATTTAGCAAAAATGTGTCTGCCTGTCTGTCCGCAGAAAAAAACGTTTACGTTTCTGAACCGATTTCGACCAAACTTCGTATGGTGGATGGGGGTGATGAGTAATGAACGAAAATATATGTGTGACCAACCCCCCCACCACCAATTACTGGGCCCGAAGGCCCACAGCACCGCGATAAAACTATAGAAAAGAACGCAGTCATCAAAATCTTGAGCTTCACAGCCGAGTTCATCGTATCGAGATTTGTGAAGTTTTAGATTTTCATGGCTGCGTTCTTTTCTGTAGTTTTATTGACCGAATAATTGGTTCGCCAGTAATTGGAGGGCCACAGGCACCCCAATTACTGAGGCCCAAGGTGAGAGGAATGGGAACGATATCCAGATAAAGGGCTATTGATGTTCAAAATAAAATACGCCGTAGGCCCACAATTCGGTTTGGGTCGAAGGTCCAAGCACCGCAGATCTAGCAAAATCGGCGCGGAGCGCCGATCTTTTGCTAGTGAAGACTATTACAGGTTCCAAACAGGCATCACTCTTCTTAATCGCATAGAACACTGCCTCTTGTGATGACGTAAAGTAGAAGAGGTGGCTACAAGTCTTGCACTTGAGGTCTTTGCACAGTCTGAAAACAGCGGTGTTGTGATTCCTACAAATATTACCCTAACATCATCATACAAACGGCTGCAGACAAGAATGATATACTTTAGAAAACATTGGATGGAAAACAAACGACACACTCTACAATGTTAGTTATGTTTCAGAGGAGACAGTTTAGACCAAACTAAAGAGACACGTGCTGCTGGTCATTTTTCTAAGCAGAGAACTCTGAAGGTAACAGATTTTCGACAGAAAATCAGAGCCTGTGGAGTTTTTGGTAAGAAACTTGTGATTACCCAATTTAAGGACAACATATAGAAAACATGGTACCAACGTGATGATTCTCTCCACCAAAACTCTCTGGACATGGATTTAGCATGGATTCTTGTAAGCTTATACCCCTCGAAGCTATTTGACGGTGATTTCAACATCAGACCAGACCCCGAAAAACAGACCATTTTGGAGTTGGAGTGCTTTCAACGCACTTGTATCACAAGTAAATCCACTACTTACAGAGATAGGCCACTATCCAGTGATCGCTGGATCTCCAACGGAGTTCAGTACAGTGTATACAGTAATGAAGCAGGTCTAGACAATGATGAAGACTTTGTGATAAAGAAATTTTGTGATAACATTTAACTTGGCTATATATGTAAAAGCTAAAGAAATACAATGGAGATTCAAAGATAAATTCAAGGACACAGTTATCGCACGTTTTCACAAGCGAGTGAAAAAATACCAATTTCCCTATTTTTAGCTATTTTCGCCAAAAAAATGAATTTGGGATTTTTGATTGGCCTGTTGTCATAAAAGATGCGTTTTGATGAAGAAACACTCTGTAAAAATCTTACGGATATCAGAAAATATCTTCCACTGTCTGAAGAGAGTGAAAAATTAGAAATTTCCATATTTTTGGTTATTTTCCTCTAAAAATAAATTTTAGAATTTTGATTGGCTCGTTGCCGTAAATGTTGCATACTATCACTAATGAGGAAAATCTCTGTAAAAATATTACTAGCCACAGAAGTCTATTTTATTTATAAAAATATAAATGGAACTCTCAGCTGATAAGTAATTTGAATTCCTTACCACCCAGAACTCACCACGAGGAGATGGTTGCATAGCGAGTTCTGTCCGTGCCCGCCCATCTACCCAACTATGCTAGGCACTTTCCGCGCGTGTTACGTTTTCACTCTGATCATTGTTCACTAAGTTTACACCTTATAATCTTTCTTTGAGTCTAATACTCCCATCAGTTTTTGGGATTCGAACTTAGTCCTAATGAAACCATTTCTCCGTAACTCACCACACACAGGTAATGATGCCTCAGTTACCAACTTAACGCATCTCTCCAAAGCTTGCGTATGACACGGCACTTCCCACATCTCAAACGTGGAGGGGAGTGTTGCTACGTTCTTGATGTAAGACTGGACCGCGTTATCATCCCATATTTTTGTAAGTGGAAGTTCTGTTATCTCAATTGCCTGCCAACCTATGAGATCAGTATAGTCGATGGCAGCATAGTTCATGGGTGGAATCCTGAAGTCTTACTGTAGGTAGATTCCCTTTTTCTGCTGTAAACGTGCTGCTAGGATTCTTCTCAGCGCAAGTTCTCGAATGCGACTTCGTACATCACATAGCATAGCAAGCATTATATTTTCAGGATGTGCAAAGTAACTGTTCCGGCCAATGGCATCATATACAATCTTTTTATCCTTTACCTGCATGTAGCATGAGCATTTTATCAATTGAAATAAGTGTCGTGTTCCATTATAGCACGATAGAGAAGTCTTGATGCTGAACCACACCGGTGCTTAAACTCTTATCACTTAAGTTGCTAAAGTGCATAGTTCATCTGAAGGATTACTTGCACTCACATATGATCTAAGAATTCGGCTTGCAGCTGTAGAATGTGACATAGGTCCAGGATGACGTTGTGCGGATCTATTGAGCACTCTCCTGAGGATACTGCTTGACACATCTCGAAGAGGTACTTTTGGTCCTTGCTCAAAGCTTTTATATTGTCGATTATTGGCAAAGGTTCTTGAACTTCGATAAGCTCAAACTGTGAAATAGAGTTAAGCTCGCATTTAGCCAGTGATTTATCAATGCGGCCAGAAAAAGCGTTTGGACCATGTGTCACACCATCAATTTGTAGTAGGAATTGTCGTAATGGTAATTCATTAGTATGCAATAAGCAAATAATCCACTGTAGAGGACGGCCTAAGCGCAGTTCAAGCAAGCGAATCACTCCACCTTTGAAACTGGTATTGACATTAATACCATCGCAACCTATTGCTGCAATAGAATCCATTAGAAAATCTTTCTCTTGTAGGCACTCTATGATGCCGGCGTCTATTGCACGTGCTGTTCCTGCTGAAACAGTAATATCAGCAAGGTACTCCGATGTTGGTTCTAAAATGAGAGATAGATGTTCTTCGGTGATATTTTCAACATAGTACTTGTTTCCTTTTTTCAAATTGGCCTTGGTTTTGTCCTTCGGATGGCATTTGTATTGCCGTAACTTGGCGCTTGCTCTTTCTTCTCTCTTTCTCGCCTTATAGAACAATGATTATTATTGATAAAAATAAGATTAGTCTCAGAAATAATGGGTTTTTCCGGGAGCAGGATGCTTATACACTTCATAAGCCGGTGAGAAAAAGGTTTAAAACGGCCACGACAACAGCAGCCTCGGTTGATTCTATTTGGCAAGCGGATTTAACATACTGTACATGCAGAGATATTCAGTTTATAATGGAGGCTACCGCTACATCCAATTCATAATAGATTTATTCTCTAGATATTTGTAGCTAATTCCACTGAAAAATAAATCGCCTGAAACAGTTGCTAAAGCCACCAAAGCGTTGATGTTGAAAGAAAACTGGATTCCTGTTTATTTTTGTACGGAAGTGGGGAAAGAATTTATAGGCCGAGCTTTTCAGAACATGTTAGCAGAGTTTAATATCAGTTATTACACTAGCCACTCCATACATAAGGCCTCTTTAGCTGAAAGAGTCCAGCGTACCATAAAGGAGTGCATATGCGAATTTCAATTGGCCACCAAGTTTTTAAGTATTGACAAGAAAGAGCCCGTTTTTATAGTTCTTAGAAACGGTGATGAGTGTGAAAAGGCTGGGGTACAGTAACTCGCGACGATACTATACGTGCTGCCCGGAGTGGGGAAGCACAGTACTAAACTACAGGAGTAACACTAGGACCTAGTCATTATGACACAGCCGAAGATATTGTGAGAAACTTAAATGGGAGTCTTAAAAGTTCAAATCTTACGGCTGATACGAAATCATAAACAAAGTTACCCCGGTAAATACTTTGACTCTAAAGTCGAAGGCTAACAGAAATATTAAAGACACAGTACTGTTCAAAATTATAACCGAGTGCAGATAAGGGGCAGTCTTCCAAAGAGATACTTTTCATGAGTCACAGCATGACATGTACAGCTTATTGTATCAGCTGAGATTGGAGAAATTGAACGCTGGAGATCCTCTCCCGAGATGTGCTATATTTACAACAATATCGTGGAACATCAGTTTGTTGGGGATACCTAGGCACGCTGCTGCGCATCGCCTACATTCCCAGTCATAGAGGAAAGAGCTTCAGCAGTGCATAAGACAAGCCTCATTATGTCAAAGTTGCAACTAACCTACAAACCAGTATCTCAATATATAAGAACGATTGAGGGGAAAAGTTTCCATTCGGTGACGGGAACTTAACAGTGAAGCTTCACTTCCGTCGCAATGTGTTAGAATGACCCGAAGGCCGTTCACAATCTATCGAGGGGTGAGATACCACAGCGGGAGTGGGATTGGGTCCATTTTTTCAACCATACTGCGTAGTGCGTACTGCTGTCCCCTTGCTGAAGAGTGTTGCCAGATATCTCGGCAGAAAAGCGCTACAATCAGGTCTTAACACGGTAGAAGACGTAATGGCTGGTGTTAAGCCTAAAGAAGCTCTCAAAAAACACTAAAAGCGTACACGGGATGAAATTTTCAAAGATTCAAAGAGAAAAAGGTGTGGTGGCGGGAAGAAAAAGCGCACTTTACGGAGGAAGAAGAGGTTACCAACTCGTGGCGTTAAACGTAAAAGAACATCAAAAAAGAAGTGTTCTAAGCGAGTGAAACATATGGTTCACCACTTCTTTTAACTGATATAAGCTAAGGACGTTGCTCTCATGAATCATAGATTGATTGCTACTTGTCGAGAGAAAGGTCACTATTTCTGCCGTGCCATGGCTCATTTCATCCATCCGTGTAGTTCACAATGTTGTAAATTGGAGCTGTCCCTCTTTGAAGCCCCCAACATAAATATCTATAGAGCATAGTGACTTTATTAGAGTTAATCCGCTAAACACTATTATCTCGCCGAGTGCTCCTATAGAGTTCGTGGTCCCAAGCTCAGGCCCTTACATTTTTGACACAGGCGTGATCGCATGTACTCTAAACTACGAATAGCACATTCAGATGGAGCGGATTGCGAAAACAATTACGTTGTATAGCCAGAAACAAACTTTCTACATTCCATATTCAGTCAGTGTGACGTATTTAAATCAGGTCAACATCTCGGCAGGGTCTGGCTACTGTCACCTACGGGCATATCTGGAAAATGTCCTCAACTTTTCATAAGAAGCGATGGATACATTTTTAACAGCCGAAGGTTATTATCAAACTAAAGATGAAAGTAGTGTAAAGGCCACATTTAAAAATTCTAAAAAGAAGATATATGAATGTGTTGGTTTTCGTCGTCGTCGTCGTTGGGCCTAGGCAAGCTACGGCTTGGGACCGTAGCGCATCTATCCGGTATAGGTTAACCTGGATGATGTAGCCATAAGCACTGCCGCTGGTTAAGTGCCAACCAGTGATTATCTCACTAGCCGTATTGAGTCCGTTAGGCGAAACTGCGACAGTACCAAGGATAGAAAATATAACCCTTGGATTTCTATTATTTATTTGCAAAATGGACATGGTATTAGATTAAAATAATTATTTGAATATAAATAATTAACTGACAATTGTGATATATAATTAATTATGTTTACATACAATAAAAAAATACAGTATACATAAAATTAGTATTAATGTGGTTTACAATTGAATTATGATGGGTAACTAATTTAAAATGAATTTATAGCTATTCCGAAATTCAAGACGGTAAAATTAACATTTATCTTGAAACTAAAATAAGAGTATTCACTACACACTCCCCCACCAGAGAGGAAGTTCAAAGAGTTCCGAACGACACAGATTTCCCCTGGACCTTTTAGGTAGCTACATGTACCTCGCTTAAGGTTGATTCCAAAAACGCAGGCTTAAGACGATCGATAGAAACCTTGTCGACCTTGGAACCGCGCTGGATGAGAAATGATTTGCGCGTACGTCGGAGAACTTCATAGGGCCCGTCATATGGACATTGGAGAGGCCGTTTTGGGACAGGTACACGAACGAAAACGTGGGTGCAAGACTGTAGGGCTGGGGAAACAAAGATGTTCTGTTGGCTAGTCAATCGAGGGGGAACAGGCTGAAGGGACTGCATGTGAGAGGAAAGTGTTTGAGCGAATTCCGTAGGATCACATGACTCATCCCCTGCAGTGAAGTAGCCACCTGGTAGCCGCAGTGTTGTTCCATAGACTAGTTCAGCCGCTGTAGTCTTCAGATCACTCTTAAATGCAGAGCGAATTCCAAGCAACACGAGTGGAAGCTTATCCATCCAATGGGAGTCTTCGTGACACATAAGGGATGACTTCAGCTGGCGATGGAAGCGTTCGACGAGGCCGTTAGCTTGCGGATGATACGCACAGGTATGCGCATGTACTGTACCCAACAAGCTGGTAAACTGATTCCAAAGCGAAGACTCAAATTGGCGACCTTGGTCAGTGATGACTTTTGTCGGCAATCCAAATCTTGATACCCATCAATGAAGAAAGGCTCTTGCAACAGTGTCCGCTTGGATATCAGGAAGTGGGATGGCTTCAGGCCATCTGGAAAAGCGGTCGAGACAGGTGAGCAGATAACGTTGGCCTTGAATCACTGGAAGAGGGCCAACTATGTCTACATGAATTACCTCAAATCGCTGGGATGGGGGCGGAAATGCGTCAAAGGGGGACCTGGTGTGCCTTTGGACTTTGGCACGCTGGCAGGCAAGGCACGTTTTGGTCCAATGTTTGACATCCTTCCGCATCGAGGGCCAAACAAAGCGAGAGGTAACCAGGTGTTGCGAAGCACGGATACCAGGATGGGAGGGCTTATGAAGATCCGTGAAGACTGCTTGTCTGTGACATGGAGGGACATAAGGGCGAATAGCAGCTGTTGATACGTCGCAATAGAGGGGCACAGACAATCCTGGCATACTCATTTTCTTGAGGGAAAGTGAGTGAGTGGAGTCTTCTCTGAGCAGGTCTTGTAGTTCCGTATCCTTATCTTGATCCTGTGCAATAGCATTCCACAGTGTAGAGCTGAGGGTAACAGAAGTAATCTCTATTCTTGAAAGTGCATCCGCTGGAGTGTTCAAGACACCTTTGATGTGGCGGATATCTGTGGTAAATTGCGAGATATAATCGAGTTGCCTGATGACTCTGGGAGAGTGGTTACAGCTGTTTTTATTGAAGACAGTGACCAAAGGTTTGTGGTCGGTAAAAACACAAAACTCTCGGCCTTCAAGGAAATGTTGAAAATGCTTCACGTTTAGTAAATAGCAAGAAGTTCACGTCCGAAAGCACTATAACGCGTTTGGGCTGGCTGCAGCTTTTTCGAGTAAAACGCGATGGGTGCTTGTTGACCGTTAATGGTTTGTTCCAACACCCCACCGATCGCAACATCTGATGCATCGACCGTCAGAGTTAGGGGGGCATCACTGATAGGAAATGACAGAGACAATGCACTATTGATAGCATTTTTGGCATTGTCGAACGCCTGTAAACTATCGCTACACCATACCAATTTCGTTACCTTGCGTTTGTGTGTGATCATAGCGTGTAGAGGAGCAAGAACACTGGCACAGTTTTTAATGAACTTGTGGTAATAATTTACCAAACCTAGAAACCGACGTAACTCACGCTGATTATTTGGCATAGGGTAATTTTTTATCACTTCACACTTGTCCTGAAGGGGGGTAATTCCGTGCTGCGAAATCGTGTGACCAAGAAATTCCAAGGTTGGCTGTGCAAACACACACTTAGATGCATTAATAGTAACACCGTATTGTTCTAAGCGTTGAAAGAGGAGTGAAAGATGTTCCTTATGTTCCTCTTCCGTTGAGCTGGCCACAAGCAAATCATCGATGTAGGCATAAACAAAGTCTAAGCCTCTGGTGACCTCATCTATAAACCTCTGAAAGGTTTGCGCAGCATTCCGTAGCCCGAACGGCATCTTCACAAATTCGAATAACCCAAATGGTGTACAAACTGCAGTCTTGGGAATATCCGAAGGCTCTACGGGAATGTGGTGGAAAGCCTTAACGAGGTCTATTTTACTGAAGATAGATTTGCCGTGGAGAAGAGAAGTAAAGTCTTGGACATTTGGTACCGGATATCGGTCCGGGATGGTTGTCGAATTCAAAAACCGGTAATCCCCACATGGTCTCCAGTCTCCTGACTTCTTCTGGACCAGGTGTAGGGGAGAGGACCAACTGCTTTTGGAAGGTCTTATTATCCCAAGATCTATCATAAGCTGGAATTCCGATTTGGCAGCTTTCAGTTTGTCCGGGGCAAGACGTCTGGGTTTTGCAAACACAGGGGGACCTTTTGTTGTAATGTGATGGGTAATGGTGTGCTTAATGGTATCACCCATCTGCATCGGTTGAAGAATTCCTGGATATCGCTGGAAAAGGCACTGGTACATGGAATTAGGGGGAACGAGGGAAAGTGCAGAGTTCGAGGCGTCCGGAAGGGCAACCTGTTTGGCAAGAACAGAAAGCAGTGTGGCCTGGTCGCATAAGCGTCGCTTGTCAAGATCCACCAGGAGTTTGAAATGCTGGAGGAAGTCAGCGCCGATTATGGGATGCTGCACTTGAGCACAGATGAAAATCCACTTGAAGGATCGGTGTAGGCCCAAGTTTAGTTCACGCGACTGAGTACCGTACGTGGGTATGCGTGAGCCGTTAGCAGCGTATAGAGGCGGAGATTCCGAGTGCGTATGACCAGATTTTTGAGGGAATACACTGACTGACGCTCCGGTATCGACCAAGAAATTGACACCAGAGTTCCTGTCCTTTATGAATAACAGGTTGGCAGTGCGAGTACTAGACGCCATTAGGACTCGCTGCTGGGGTTTTCCGACGAAAAATTGCAAGGGGAGATGCACTTCCTAGCCTTCTTTCCAAATTTAGAGTGGTAGAAGCAGATCTTCCCGGAACTCGAACGATGCCTCTTCATAAATCTTGACCGAGAATGGCTTCTTTGCCGTTGATTTTGTAGCAGAGAACAAACGTGGTTGAGTTGTTGACTTAACTCTTCCACTTTTAACTCCAGTTCCGATTGTGTGTTCACGTTGTTGACCGGAGCTGTGTCAATCTCCACTACTTTGTCGGCAGTTTCTGCTAGTTTATCAACTGGAGTAGCAGGATCCATAGTGGCCAAGACACGCTGAGCTGATGGAGGAAGTTTCTGCAAGAACAACTGTCTAAAGATGTCCTTATCGAAGGTTTGTGCGCGTTCGCCTAGAGCGCACTGCATAGCCCTCAGCATTTGAGTGGGCTTACGGTCTCCAAGTTCTTCTTTTGAGATTAACTGATGTAGTTTCTCACGCTCGGAGACAGTGGTGCGACACAGGATGGCAGACTTCAGATCGTTGTATGGGTCCTCACTCGTGTAAGTAGACACGATGACGTCACGGACTTCAGAGATGATGCTCGCTGGTAGAGAGGACAAAACATGATCGTATTTTGTCCTGCTAGCGGTGATCCTTCCCAAGTTGAATTGTGATTCCACTTGGTGGAACCAAATAAATGGATCACCCGGCCAGAAGACGGGGAGCTTTACGCTCAAGTGGGAGATGGCACCAGCGTCGTCAGGCATCTTCTCCTATGCTTGCTGACGTACAAGCAAGACAAGTTACCAACGAAGGAGTGGAGGTTGAGACGAGCTCAGGCACAGAGCGCACGGGCAGGGGTGAGGGGTAGAGGGCACGAGCGACGTTACAGTCTGGTCCTAGTCGCTCGGGTGAAGGGGGTGATGGGCACGAACGACGTTACAGTCTAGTCCTAGTCGTTCGGGTAAAAGGGGGAATCCAACTCCGGGGTCACCAATTGTTGGTTTTCGTCGTCGTCGTCGATGGGCCTAGGCAAGCTACGGCTTGGGACCGTAGCGCATCTATCCGGTATAGGTTAACCTGGATGATGTAGCCATAAGCACTGCCGCTGGTTAAGTGCCAACCAGTGATTATCTCACTAGCCGTATTGAGTCCGTTAGGCGAAACTGCGACAGTACCAAGGATGGAAAATATAACCCTTGGATTTCTATTATTTATTTGCAAAATGGACATGGTATTAGATTAAAATAATTATTTGAATATAAATAATTAACTGACAATTGTGATATAATTAATTATGTTTACATACAATAAAATAATACAGTATACATAAAATTAGTATTAATGTGGTTTACAATTGAATTATGATGGGTAACTAATTTAAAATGAATTTATAGCTATTCCGAAATTCAAGACGGTAAAATTAATATTTATCTTGAAACTAAAATAAGAGTATTCACAACAAATGCTTTGGACGCCTCCACACAGATTTCACATTCCAGGAGAAGCTGCTTGTGAATAGATTAGATATGAAAATAAAGCTCACCAAAAAGAGAGATCGAAGCCTGTGGTAATTTATATTATGGAGGCATATCTCTGAGTGCGTCGAGTGAAATTATGCTCTGCTAAGCAACTAAAATGTTTAAAATATCTACTGTACGCCACAATAAAATACCCAATTAATAGAGGCCAGCTTAAGATGTATACGGTACTCTCAGGTTTATTATCGAAAAGGATATTAATTCGAATGCAGGAACACGCCTCTGTGAACGAAAAATACAAAAAGACCATTTAAATTCGAAAATTTTGGTCTTAAAAATATAATTCTGTACGTCAACAGACGTAGGGACAGGTGGGACATTAGAAACGAGTTATTCCACACATGACGAGTTTCCTCTTTACTCGAGAGCGTATAGCAACCTAGACCATAGTGTCGATACTAGCGATGGAATAGGATTCGGCGTAACGCAGAATGAATTCATTTGGAAATCCATTGGATACCCGTTTATTTTAAAAATAGGGAGCGAATGTACTACTTTAATTCACTTGGCGGACATTCGTGGAACGATGCTATTATTGTAAAATTTCTGGAAGAACTACAAATTGGCCAAATAGTGTGTAACCATTACAGGTTCCAGAGTTATTACAGCAATGTCTGTGGCATGTACTGTTTGTGCTTTCTTTTGCATATATGGCTCGTGGAAGGAGATTTACAGAATTTCTGCAATTATTCGATTTGTGTAACACTGAGCAGAATGATAAATTTTTGTGTAGGGTGATAAAAAAACGGTTCACGTTTGTAGGCACAAGATGTGTTGTGCGAAGTTTTATGTGTATGTATATAATTGTGACTTCTTCAGTTAATTATTTTAAATTGTAACAATATGCACAGTATAGAGTATAGCTTTTATTATTATATTCTGTAAATTTATAAAATGGATCCCTAATAATAATAATTTGTGCAAAGCTTAAGGACGGGGATCATGTTCTGTAACTTATTTAAAATGTTTGGATGCTAATTCTGAGACAATATATGCTAATTCTGAGAAAATGAAGCCAATATTACATAAAAATGTGGTGAAAACAATAAACGAAATTATGTATTAATTTATAAATATACTTAAAATGTTCCTCATAGTTTATTAGTTAATAAAATGTTGAAAGTACTTGGTTTATTCTTGCCACAGCACACACACACACACACACACACACACGCACAAAGAAAGAAAAACTTGCATTATTTCTTCAATTACATTAGATCACACTCAATTTGTGGGAAGCTACAGGAGGACCGAGTGTATTGTAAAACTTCTAGGCTTCCTTCCAAATCATTGGCGCCGAGTCGAATTTCTTCAACGCTGCTCCTAAACGTTTCAGCAATACGATCCATCTCCGACCATGCACTTTAAGAGAATAAAGAGCGAATTTATCACCCTTTAAATTAAATTTTACCGTTCGATCTGTGACTACTTTAAAATGGCTAATTTATGCGTCAAAATATAATCAATTTTCGTTCTTATCCTGTTTGGCTGGTTAATTTTTGAGGCTGTTCGTGTCTACCCTGACATATATTGTCATTTCTAAAATGAAAGCTCTGGTATGGCTTGGCCTTCCACCCATCTTAGACCTACAGGCGGCTGCATAATGAATACTGCTGGTTTTTACCACGCCTTAAAGAATTATTTAAACAAATTTTCTGTCTTAACACAAAAATATATCTTTTAAGCATATTATAAAAAAAATATTAATTTACCCCAGTTTATTGGTAGCTTATTAATTTTTCATATAAAATATCCTATTTCTGAAAGTGGGGCTGTGCCTGTATTTTGCAATATAAAGTCGCAAACATTTAATTTCATAAAACATACTAAATACATTTTAAGAGAAAAGACGCAGAATTATGTTATAAATTAATTCGTGAATTCTATTCATTTCTAAAATATTTTAAGGGTACATTTAAATTCATATAAAAGTTCGGTTTAAAAGCACGTCAGGACTTTAAAACAAAGAATAGGAAAATATAAAAACTAACGCGCCATTCATTCCTGCTTGCCTAATTTTCTGCCTTAACGCAAAAATATATCTTTTAACCACATTATAAAAATATTCATTTAACCCAGTTTATTGGTATTAAAAGATGACCTGAAATACACAGAATATATATATATATATATATATATATATATATATATAATATATATATATATATATATATATAATATCACCAAAACCCGCAGGGAAAAAATTATAAAACAATGTTTTAAGAGGATAATTAATTTCGGCCGGTCACAACCAAACCCTTTTCAAACCAAAACTAGTTAAAATGTTTAAAAAAGTTATAAAACTTCCGTCCCGCGGAAGAGCTGAAGTTAAACTGAAAGCTGTGGTTTTAACTTCAGCTCTTTCGGCGGACGGAAGTTTTATAATTTTTTAGACATTCTAACTAGTTTATGGCTTTGAAAAGGGCTTGGTTGTGACCGGCCGAAATTAATTAGCCTTTAAAAAACACTTTTTTTTAGAGAAAGAGAGAGAGAGAGAGAGAGAGAGAGAGAGAGAGAGAGAGAAGCAGTCACTTTAAAATACATTTCACCGGAAAATAAACTACGGATCAATCTGTGACTTCTTTAAAATGGCTAATTTATGCTTCAAAATTTAATAATTATTTGTTCATCCTATTTGACTAGTTAATTTTGGAGGCAATTCGTTCGTACCCTGATATATATATTGTCATATCTAAAATGAAAGCTGTGGTCTCCAGTTGAGCCCCCCCTTGTCCTGGTGTATATATATATATTCCTATCCACCTTTTTGTATTTTACAAACGGGAAGTTAAAGTCTCCACAGATCATTATCGACAGATCTACAGAAGCTAAGGCTAACAAAGACCCTAAGATCCACTCTAAGGTTAGCCCGAGAGAAAGGAAAGAGTAGGGGGTTAAGAGAAAAGAATAAGGGGTTAAGTAAGTAGCAACACCTATCACTCGTGGGTTAACATTCATTCAGAAAAAGAGAAAAAAGACACCATCATCATCCGCCGGCCACTGCCGACAAGTCGGAAAAATAGTCGACGAGAATAGGAAAGGGGTGAAAGATGAAAAGAAGTAAAATAAGAACGCTTACAAACCATGCAAACACAGTCTTAACTCACTACAATAGCATGCAACTACAGACATGCAAGTAAAGAGAGTTACAGACATGCAACTAAGGAGAGGATAAGAAAAAAAGTAGGTAAAGTCAAACAAAAAGTGGGTTACTTTACGCAACGAGCTACATCTACGTTCGTATTACTCTAATTTTTTTTTTTTAATAATAATTTCATTCCTGGCATCACACACTGGCATGTCAGAAGCTGGCATTATCGTCAACAGACGATCTACAGATCTACAGAAGCTAAGGCTAACAAAGACCCTAAGATCCACTCTAAGGCTAGCCCGAGAGAAAGGAAAGAGTAGGGGGTTAAGAGAAGAGAAGAGAATAAGGGGTTAAGTAAGAAGCAACACCTATCATTCGTGGGTTAACATTCATTCAGAAAAAGAGAAAAAAAAAAGGCTCATCATCATCATCCGCCGGCCACTGCCGACAAGTCAGAAAAATAGTCGGAGAGAATAGGAGAGGGGTGAAAGATGAAAAGAAGTAAAATAAGAACGCTTATAAACCATGCAAACACAGTCTTAACTCACAGTCATACCATGCAAGCGAACTACAAACATGCAAGGAAAGAGTTACAAACATGCAAAGTAAGGAGAGGATAAGGAAAAAAAAAAAAGTAGGTAAAGTTAAACAAAAAGTGGGTTAGTTTACGCTACGAGTTACATCTACGTTTGTGTTAGTCTAATTTTTTTTTTTTTTTTTTTTATTGCTGGCATCACACGCTGGCATGTCACAAGCTGGCATTCTTCGTCAACAGACTCATCCTCGAGCAACACCACCAGAGCTCCTGTTGTTAACTTTATTTAATTTTAAACAACGTCAATATTTTTAAAATGTCTGTCAAGACGGTTCTTAAACATATTAACGCTGGTAGAATGAACGACTGACGCGGGAAGATTATTCCATTTATCAATTACTTTAAACGTAAAGAAGTTTTTAGCGATATTAGTAATGAAACGTCTGCCACGCAACTTAAATCCGTTATTGCGAGTATTGCTATTATCGAAAGTGAACAGTTTGTCAAAATGTACGTTATCGATGTTATTAACGATTTTGAAAAGTTCAATAAGCTCCCCCCTTAATCTCCTAGTTTCGAGTGAATGCAAGTCTAACTCTTTAATCCTATTTTCATAAGGCTTGTTGCGCAATGACGGAATTAGTTTCGTGGCACGACGCTGGACCCTTTCTATCCTAGCAATATCCTCACGCAAATACGGGCACCAAAACTGAACGGCATATTCTAAATGAGGCCTGACTAGGGACTTGTAAATGGGCAATATAATATCCCCTTGATTTAAATTCGAAGTTACGCGCTATGAAGCTTAACATCCTATTAGCTTTTGCGCAAGACTCCAGGCACTGGTTCCTAACTTTTAAATCCTTAGATACGCGTACGCTTAAATCTACTTCCTCGTCAACGCTCGCTAACTGTCTATCGTCCATCATGTACATCTAATTATTGTTACGAGAACCTATATGCAAAACTTTACATTTGTCTACGTTAAATTGCATCTGCCACTTATCCGTCCACTCCATAATCCTATTTACATCGTCTTGGAGCCTATTTCTATCGACCTCGTTAACAACCTTACCGCCTATTTTAGTATCGTCCGCGAATTTTGACACGTCACTAGTCAATCCTACATCTATGTTTTTAATGTAAATTACGAATAGCAATGGGCCTAACACTGAACCCTGTCGGACACCGCTACCTACATCCAACCACCCCGATTCACTACCATTAACAACGACCCTCTGTCTCCTAGCACGAAGCCAGTTCTCTAACCAGTTAGCTACCTGACCGCGTATACCGTGCGCTTTAACCTTCGCAATTTAATCTTCTTTGCGGAACTGTATCGAACGCCTTTTTAAAATCTAAATAAATAACGTCAGTCGCTCTATGCCTATCGTATTCGTGCACTATTTCGTTATAAAATTCTAACAAATTAGTTAAACAAGATCTATCGCGTCGAAACCCATGCTGACTACTATTAATCAAATCTCGACTTTCTAAGTGATCGATGATACGAACCCTAAATACGGATTCCAATAGTTTACCAACAATTGACGTTAAGCTAATGGGCTTATAATTGCTGGGTACTGTGCGGTCACCTTTTTTAAAAATGGGCGTGACGTTAGCTAATTTGAAGTCTTCAAGAATAATCCGCGTTTCGAGTGACTAATTAAAAATCTACGTTAAGGGGCCTACAATAACGTCTTCCAAATCTTTGAAATGTCTGGGATAAAAAGCGTCAGGGCATGTGCGTGTGTTTTGTTGAGATGGGGTTATGTGTGAAGGGGTTTGTGAGGTAGTATGATAGAACTGTGTTGAATCTATTTTACGTGTGTACGTACAAGGAAATAACTGTGTACGGCAAATACGACCGGCTGCCTTCTTAGTCTGATGTTCATGATGCTGAGGAATTCAAAATGCATCTAGACGCAGCAGTGAAAGGATTTCTCGCCTCCTTCTGGTGTTTTATTTTAGGGTACCCACATTTGTACACCAACATGCATATATATATATATATATATATATATATATATATATTTTTTTTTTTTTTTTTTTGGGTGGGCCTGAGCCGCCAACTTAGTTTACCCCTTGGAGTTCACATACATACAACTCATATGTGTATAAAAGATGCTTTACTATACATGCATAAACACCCACATACATATATATATATATTTGTGGGCCTGAGCAGCCAGGTTAGGTTACCCCCTTGGAGTTCACACACACAGATATATATATATATATATATATTATACAGTGCCCGCGAAAAGTATCCGATCACTCAAGAAAATACAATATTTTCCCTTGATATTCAGAGACACGTAATTCACTTTCTATTTGTTCTAGCGACATCTGGTAACTTTGAGGTTGCTCGCTGATATGAGAGCTATCCAACGCATTCTCAAATTAGTGTTCTGGTAGCCTTCGTTGCGGGTGGCTGTGTCTCAAATTGTCAGATTTCACTGTTTGTGTAAATTTCTTGATATTTTTTTTTTTTTACAGAAAGTGGTGTAAATAAAATTTATATATAATGTGTGCTAAAAAACAACTTAAGAGTGATTGTCGAGGTGCTATTGTTGCTTCGCATGCATGTGGGAAATCACAGAGACAGATAGCTAAGGAATTAAAATATCCCAAAGTACCGTTAATTTATGGGTTTCACGGGCTGAGAACAATGGTGGCCTAACCACGCCAGTCCCTAAAAAACGATCTGGCAGACCGAGAAAAACAAATTCGCGAACAGACAAACTTATGAAACGTTTAGTATTGAAAAACCCAACAATAAACTGCGAAAGAAATAAAATTTAATATGAATAATTTGTTATCTGGTGTTTCTGAACGAACTATCCAGGAGCGGCTCCAAAAAGAACTCGGATTACCATCTCGCCATGCTGCTAAGAAACCGTTCATTAATGAAAAAAATGCGTAAAAAACGTGTCGCATTTTGTAAAAAATACATTCATTGGACTGTTGATGACTGGAAGAAGGTTTTATTTAGCGATGAGTCGACATTTTTGACATTCAGAAGTTGTCCAAAAAAGGTTCACCGGCCTATTGGCTCAAATAGGATGGACCCTAAATACACCCTAAAGACAATGAAACACCCTCCAAGTGTGATGGTTTGGGGTTGTTTCGGTTACTATGGGCGTGGAAACTTATATTTTCTTCCGAAGAACACAACTATGAATGGTGCACGGTATTTAGCAATGCTACAGGATAAACTTCCAATGGCAATGGCAATCCAAAGGACAAAAACATACATGCATGATGGTGCACCATGTCACAGGGCCAAAAATAGTGACAAAATGGATTACTGACAATAAATTTGATATTTTGGATTGGCCTGGTAATAGTCCAGATCTCAATCCGATAGAAAATCTGTGGCTAATAATAAAAAATAAGGTTGAATGCCACGACACTGGCTCAGTCGAAAAATTACAAGAGGCCATCAAAAAGGTATGGTGCAAGGAAATATCAGTGGAAGTTTGTCAAAACTTGATTAAATCCATGCCAAGACGTCTAGAACAAGTCATCCAAACCAAAGGACAGATGACAAAATACTAATATAAGGTTAGTATACATTTAAACATTGTTTTTTATGTAAAAAATACAAATTTTAAGGGTGATCGGATACTTTTCGCGGGCACTGTATATACAGGGTGTCCGAGAATTATCTGTACAATATTTGGCTGTTATTAAAAGTCAACCATGAAGTGTAGAAATTCCAGTGTTGTCCCATTTTACAGAGAATCTCATTACGTTTTTTCTGATACCACGTTTTTACAAGTTTTTTAGAAATGTACGCGGGTGACAGACATCGATGATTTAAAAGCAAGAATCACAGCTGCTATTGAGCGAATTGATGTGGATATGCTGCAGGGTACATGGCAACATTTGGAGTATCGATTGGATGTTTTGCGAATCACTAATGGTGCACATATCGAATGTTTGTAACAACGTTTCTTTAATAAAAGAAACTTTTGAAAATACAGATTCTAAATAATCTTGTTTAAGAATTTTACGTGTTATCAAGAATTTTATTAAAAGATGAAATTGTACAGATAATGTTCGGACACACTGGAATTTCTAAAAAACTTGTCAAAACTTGGTATCAGAAAAAACCTAATGAGATTCTCTGTAAAATGGGACAACACTCGAATTTCTACACTTCATGGTTCACTTTTAATAACAGCCAAAAATTGTACAGATAATTCTCGCACACCCTTTATATTATATATAATATATATATATATATATATATATATATATATCTGTGTGTGTGAACTCCAATACCCTAATATTTTTAAAAATTTTAACTAGTTTTTGGTTTGAAAAGGGTTTGGTTGTGACCGGCCGACATTAATTATCCTCTTAAAACATTGTTTTATATTTTTCCCTGCGGGTTTGGGTGATATTATATATATATATATATATATATATATATATATATATATATTCTGTGCATTACAGGTCATCTTTTAATACCAATAAACTGGGTTAAATGAATATTTTTATAATGTGGTTAAAAGATATATTTTTGCGTTAAGGCAGAAAATTAGGCAAGCAGGAATGAATGGAGCGTTAGTTTTTATTTTTTCCTATTCTTTGTTTTAAAGTCCTGACGTGGTTTTAAACCGAACTTTTATATGAATTTAAATGTACCCTTAAAATATTTTAGAAATGAATAGAATTCACGAATTAATTTATAACATAATTCTGCGTCTTTTCTCTTAAAATGTATTTAGTATGTTTTATGAAATTAAATGTTTGCGACTTTATATTGCAAAATACAGGCACAGCCCCACTTTCAGAAATAGGATATTTTATATGAAAAATTAATAAGCTACCAATAAATTGGGGTAAATTAATATTTTTTTATAATATGCTTAAAAGATATATTTTTGTGTTAAGACAGAAAATTTGTTTAAATAATTCTTTAAGGCGTGGTAAAAACCAGCAGTATTCACTATGCAGCCGCCTGTAGGTCTAAGATGGGTGGAAGGCCAAGCCATACCAGAGCTTTCATTTTAGAATAGCCTAAAAAATTAACCAGCCAAACAGGATAAGAACGAAAATTGATTATATTTTGACGCATAAATTAGCCATTTTAAAGTAGTAACAGATCGAACGGTAAAATTTAATTTAAAGGGTGATAAATTCGCTCTTTATTCTCTTAAAGTGCATGGTCGGAGATGGATCGTATTGCTGAAACGTTTAGGAGCAGCGTTGAAGAAATTCGACTCGGCGCCAATGATTTGGAAGGAAGCCTAGAAGTTTTACAATACACTCGGTCCTCCTGTAGCTTTCCACAAATTGAGTGTGATCTAATGTAATTGAAGAAATAATGCAAGTTTTTCTTTTTTGCGTGTGTGTGTGTGTGTGTGTGTGTGTGTGTGTGTGTGTGTGTGCTGTGGCAAGAATAAACCAAGTACTTTCAACATTTTATTAACTAATAAACTATGAGGAACATTTTAAGTATATTTATAAATTACATAATTTCGTTTATTGTTTTCACCACATTTTTATGTAATATTGGCTTCATTTTCTCAGAATTAGCATATATTGTCTCAGAATTAGCATCCAAACATTTTAAATAAGTTACAGAACATGATCCCCGTCCTTAAGCTTTGCACAAATTATTATTATTAGGGATCCATTTTATAAATTTACAGAATATAATAATAAAAGCTATACTCTATACTGTGCATATTGTTACAATTTAAAATAATTAACTGAAGAAGTCACAATTATATACATACACATAAAACTTCGCAAAACACATCTTGTGCCTACAAACGTGAACCGTTTTTTTATCACCCTACACAAAAATTTATCATTCTGCTCAGTGTTACACAAATCGAATAATTGCAGAAATTCTGTAAATCTCCTTCCACGAGCCATATATGCGAAAGAAAGCACAAACAGTACATGCCACAGACATTGCTGTAATAACTCTGGAACCTGTAATGGTTACACACTATTTGGCCAATTTGTAGTTCTTCCAGAAATTTTACAATAATAGCATCGTTCCACGAATGTCCGCCAAGTGAATTAAAGTAGTACATTCGCTCCCTATTTTTAAAATAAACGGGTATCCAATGGATTTCTTTATCATCGATAATGTTCGTATTCAAAATAAGTGCGCCACAGTCACTCGTGATTGGGAGTTTCAGCGTTTCATTCTTCGCAAACACGCCCATAAATTAGGGGCGTGTGAATCGATCACTCTTCATTACTCTCTGCAGTGTAACCGTGTCCATTTTTAAAAGTCTCTGACTACGGCCCTAAACCTGTCAACATCGATTAGGGATTGCGATTCGAGATAAACTACTACACTAATAGGTGCGACTAGCGGCTTGTCGAATTCTAACCTGACTGAGATGTTTCTGTTCTGCTGGGGGCTTGTGTGTGTTTATACTCGCAGATAAATCTGGCGAAAGGTCAAATGGGTACAGACTGACTTTCCAAATGAATTCATTCTGCGTTACGCCGAATCCTATTCCATCGCTAGTATCGACACTATGGTCTAGGTTGCTATACGCTCTCGAGTAAAGAGGAAACTCGTCATGTGTGGAATAACTCGTTTCTAATGTCCCACCTGTCCCTACGTCTGTTGACGTACAGAATTATATTTTTAAGACCAAAATTTTCGAATTTAAATGGTCTTTTTGTATTTTTCGTTCACAGAGGCGTGTTCCTGCATTCGAATTAATATCCTTTTCGATAATAAACCTGAGAGTACCGTATACATCTTAAGCTGGCCTCTATTAATTGGGTATTTTACTGTGGCGTACAGTAGATATTTTAAACATTTTAGTTGCTTAGCAGAGCATAATTTCACTCGACGCACGCAGAAATATGCCTCCATAATATAAATTACCACAGGCTTCGATCTCTCTTTTTGGTGAGCTTTATTTTCATATCGAATCTATTCACAAGCAGCTTCTCCTGGAATGTGAAATCTGTGTGGAGGCGTCCAAAGCATTCATATATCTTCTTTTTAGAATTTTTAAATGTGGCCTTTACACTACTTTCATCTTTAGTTTGATAATAACCTTCGGCTGTTAAAAATGTATCCATCGCTTCTTATGAAAAGTTGAGGACATTTTCCAGATATGCCCGTAGGTGATAGTAGCCAGACCCTGCCGAGATGTTGACCTGATTTAAATACGTCACACTGACTGAATATGGAATGTAGAAAGTTTGTTTCTGGCTATACAACGTAATTGTTTTCGCAATCCGCTCCATCTGAATGTGCTATTCGTAGTTTAGAGTACATTCGATCACGCCTGTGTCAAAAATGTAAGGGCCTGAGCTTGGGACCACGAACTCTATAGGAGCACTCGGCGAGATAATAGTGTTTAGCGGATTAACTCTAATAAAGTCACTATGCTCTATAGATATTTATGTTGGGGGCTTCAAAGAGGGACAGCTCCAATTTACAACATTGTGAACTACACGGATGGATGAAATGAGCCATGGCACGGCAGAAATAGTGACCTTTCTCTCGACAAGTAGCAATCAATCTATGATTCATGAGAGCAACGTCCTTAGCTTATATCAGTTAAAAGAAGTGGTGAACCATATGTTTCACTCGCTTAGAACACTTCTTTTTTGATGTCCTTTTACGTTTAACGCCACGAGTTGGTAACCTCTTCTTCCTCCGTAAAGTGCGCTTTTTCTTCCCGCCACCACACATTTTTCTCTTTGAATCTTTGAAAATTTCGTCCCGTGTACGCTTTTAGTGTTTTTTTAGAGCTTCTTTAGGCTTAACACCAGCCATTACGTCTTCTACCGTGTTAAGACCTGATTGTAGCGCTTTTCTGCCGAGATATCTGGCAACACTTTTCAGCAAGGGGACAGCAGTACGCACTACGCAGTATGGTTGAAAAAATGGACCCAATCCCACTCCCGCTGTGGTATCTCACCCCTCGATAGATTGTGAACGGCCTTCGGGTCATTCTAACACATTGCGATGGAAGTGAAGCTTCACTGTTAAGTTCCCGTCACCGAATGGAAACTTTTCCCCTCAATCGTTCTTATATATATTGAGATACTGGTTTGTAGGTTAGTTGCAACTTTGACATAATGAGGCTTGTCTTATGCACTGCTGAAGCTCTTTCCTCTATGACTGGGAATGTAGGCGATGCGCAGCAGCGTGCCTAGGTATCCCCAACAAACTGATGTTCCACGATATTGTTGTAAATATAGCACATCTCTGGGAGAGGATCTCCAGCGTTCAATTTCTCCAATCTCAGCTGATACAATAAGCTGTACATGTCATGCTGTGACTCATGAAAAGTATCTCTTTGGAAGACTGCCCCTTATCTGCACTCGGTTATAATTTTGAACAGTACTGTGTCTTTAATATTTCTGTTAGCCTTCGACTTTAGAGTCAAAGTATTTACCGGGGTAACTTTGTTTATGATTTCGTATCAGCCGTAAGATTTGAACTTTTAAGACTCCCATTTAAGTTTCTCACAATATCTTCGGCTGTGTCATAATGACTAGGTCCTAGTGTTACTCCTGTAGTTTAGTACTGTGCTTCCCCACTCCGGGCAGCACGTATAGTATCGTCGCGAGTTACTGTACCCCAGCCTTTTCACACTCATCACCGTTTCTAAGAACTATAAAAACGGGCTCTTTCTTGTCAATACTTAAAAACTTGGTGGCCAATTGAAATTCGCATATTCCAACCTCATATGATTCACGACTTAATTCAATGGGCCCATGCAATTCTGTCACAAAGTTGGACAGGGTGATGTTAGGATGTACAAACAGAGAAGAAGAGGACGGGAGTGTGACGTAGAAGTGGTTAGGAGCCATGTTGTATACTATTTAAGCTTCATTATTGCATCAGCTTTTATGTAGATGTTGAAGGTTTCTGGGTACCCTAGCCATTTTACCAGGTACATTTTTCTCTTTCCTGAACCTTTGCATCCTAAGATTTTTTCAATTTCAAACACTTTTTTCCTAAATTAAATGACACTTTCTGCAGCTCCTTGCCATAAAAGCCCCCTGCAATTTCTTCCCCACTTAAATCTTCATTGTAATACAACACCAGCTCGTCTTTAGGTCTCATACATCTAGCTTTCAAAATCTCACGTGTCCAACCCTGTTCAAATCCATTCGCGAATTTACTCCCCGAACGCGACAGCTTTACATAATCATTGATTTTGAAACGTAAAGAGGGTGGTGGTGTTCTATGAATATCTTTTTTCACCTCACGTTCTGTGTGCGTACCTCTTTCTAAAATATTGCTTGGTGTTGTACCAATCGCTCGGTGGTGTGAACGGTTGTATGATGAAGCAAGCGAGTCCAGAATATCTATATATCTGTACGTGTTTTTATGTGTGAAATAGCGGTGCATGCACTCCTTTATGGTACGCTGGACTCTTTCAGCTAAAGAGGCCTTATGTATGGAGTGGCTAGTGTAATAACTGATATTAAACTCTGCTAACATGTTCTGAAAAGCTCGGCCTATAAATTCTTTCCCCACTTCCGTACAAAAATAGCCAGGAATCCAGTTTTTTTTCAACATCAACGCTTTGGTGGCTTTAGCAACTGTTTCAGGCGATTTATTTTTCAGTGGAATTAGCTACAAATATCTAGAGAATAAATCTATTATGAATTGGATGTAGCGGTAGCCTCCATTATAAACTGAATATCTCTGCATGTACAGTATGTTAAATCCGCTTGCCAAATAGAATCAACCGAGGCTGCTTTTGTCGTGGCCGTTTTAAACCTTTTTCTCACCGGCTTATGAAGTGTATAAGCATCCTGCTCCCGCAAAAACCTCTCAACATCTTTTTTCCCTACTCCCTCATTATAAACGCCTCTGTACAGTCTATTAACACCATCGTTGGAGGCTGGATTAGAAATGTCATAATAACGTTTTCTTAATATGTTAGCCATTTGCTGATTTTAGAGGCGCGTGGATATGGCTGTCCGTTGCTGGTTGGTCTCTTCTTCCTCCTCTTCAGAGGTGTTACCGTGTGGTACATGTGTTGTTTGTCCCAAATCTTTTAACCTGTTCAGATTACCTATCACTGTTTTTGGAACATTTATTTGGGGTAGTCTTGCTTTAATATGTTCCCATCCTGCTGTTGAGTGCTTATCCCACTTTCTCACCAAGTGTCCAAGTCGTGTACGATGTCAATGGTGTTTGAACCCTGTACTTTTAATCCTTCAACAACAACCTCACCTGTATCGGTCAATTGTATAATGCGATCATCACTCACTAGATTATAAAGACTTAAGCCTTTATTCCTCAATGTATGTGGGAGACTGCATTTTAATACATGTTCGATATGTTGCGGGGTCGCTCCGTTGTTCTTTAACTATTGGTCTCTACCCTCGGCCCCAGGTCCTATGCTCCCACGCTCAACGTCATCATCGCTGTGCCTGATAACTACGGGGACCTCAGCCGGCTTCTTATAAGGCTTCTTATAATTTTCGAACTCTTGAAGAAATTTCTGCAGAGCTTCGTGGTATTAGATTCTTTTCTCATCAGGAGACGTTTCACTGTTTAATTTGTCTAACAATTCGCCTTCCATTCTTTTAAGCCTGCTTTTACGAGGTTCTAGAACTGTATCTGGACTCTTTGAGCTTTGTAGTGAAGCATACACCTCGTGTGGAATCACGACTACTTTCTTCATGATATTAAACTAGTCAGTAAAGGCCCTAAAACTGAAAATAAGATGGGTAGGAATGAACCCCCTCTAAACTTCCAAAAAGTCCTTCGGGAATATTTGACTGGCTAATACCCCAATTTGTGCCACATCTCTATGTTGTGCGAATAAGACTAGATATTGTGTATTTAGTGACACATCGCGCATGTACCTATTTTTGAAAAATATATTCTGATTGATGAAGAATACGCTTATGTTAAGATGGTGGGAGAAGACTGTAAATGTCTCGGCAAACGTTTTATCTATTTCTAGCATGAGATCATCAATTAAAATGACTGCTTTAGGGTGATCCAAAAAAAAAAGAAATTAAAAAATATATTCTTCATGACATTTGCCCTTATTTCACAACCATTATTGATGTTAGAAATAAAAATGGAGCGATTTGTCCATATTTAGAGGTGGCGCAACTCGAAGCATTAGTTTATGCAGTTTGGGGTGGCAAAATTCTTCAAACTTGCGCCACCCTTACATATTAATGGATGTAGCTCCGTATCCGGCGTTTGCTCTATTTCCATATCGAAAATGGGAAAATATATCCGGAACTCTTATATGTGCATTTTAATTTTTTGCTATATATATGTGGTTCGCCCTAATATATATATATTAGTGATGTAGCGGATGTCATTTTTTTCACATCCGCGGATGCGGATGCGGATGAGGATGTTTGGTTTCAACATCCGCGGATGCGGATGCGGATGTCTACATTTTCGTTATTTTTTAGGATATATTCGAGATTTGTTGTGTTTAACGTATATAATAAGTTATTATATAGAGAGAGCTGTAGCTATAATGTAGTATAATTGATTAATTGTACAATAATTGCTGTACTTTTCTCTGAACATATAAAATAATATCAAGCATCTAACTAATATAGAAATCAATTAGTGAATTCGTCTGCAAATAAATTCGTTATATTTTGTTGAGTTTCAGCCACAATTAGAAACCATAATTGTGTTACCAGGATGCGGGACGTAAACCCAACTCAAATGCACCCCACCGACCTCTTTCCCCAACCTCCACCCTTATAGAAAGAGATCTTTAATTAGCTTGATAACTATTTATATTAAGTTTAAAGTTTTATTAGGCATATTTATAAATGAGTAATTAAATAAAGTAAACTAAGATGTTCATCGTTTAATGTTCAAACTTAATTATAGGAAGGTTATGCTTAAGGAACATTAATTTTTCTGCCTTTTCTGCTGCCAGTCTGTTTCTCTTTTCATCATATATTAATCCAGCACTGCTAAATAATCTCTCGCTTGGTACGTTTGTTGGAGGACAGGCTAAATGTTTCCTTGCAAGTTTACTCAAGTATGGATAGATATTCTGCGTATTTTTCCACCAACTAATAGGATTGTCACATGCAGCCAGGCGTTTTTCTTGGTGATAGCTCTCGATCATTTTTACTACATCTTTTGACATCGCGTAGGTCTCGTCATTGCTGCTTGACTCAAGAAACTGAGAGACAGATTCTGTGATAGATTTGCTTGTTGAAGGTGTTGGTTCTGTCACTGAAACTTTTATTCTTTTGGTGGGTGGCGAAGCGACAGATTCAAGAGATTGAAGCTCTTCAACTGCTTTGCCAAGTGATGATTTAACTCGTTCTAATGTACTAGGTGAAAATAACTTAGCTTTGTAACGTGGATCTAAGTAGGTTGCAAGAGAGTAACTTCATACAAGAACAGCCTCTCGTCTTGTCGCTTGCATCACTTTTGCGCACAATGAACTAGTTCTATTAATACAGTATAGTAGAATTTGATAATTTCCGCTTATTAATGACATTTTATCTCAACGGTCCACATCCGCACGACATCCGCAGTCCAAAGTGCGGATGCGGATGCGAGAAAATGTGCGGATGTTCCGCGGATGCGGATGCGGATGCGGATGTGATCTACATCACTAATATATAATGTTACGGCATGCGGGAGGTGCCCCCTTGGGGCATTGGTTTCTGCGAGTATGTAGAAGAATTACGGCATTTGGAAGAGTGAAGTCCATGGTGTAATGGTATCGCGTCTGACCGGCAATCGGAAGATCCCGGGTTCGATTCCCAGGTGGTTACTTCATTTTTTCATTTGTTCCGTTTTCTCTCTCTCGTCTTGCGCGTAATATCTCCTATACAAGCGTCGTTCTTTACGTTATTTATACTGCGTGTTCTTTGCAGTTGAATGTATATATATATATATATATATGTCCAGTACTGTAAAACTCTACGGTCCAAAACGAGTTCGTCTCTGACGAATTGCGTTCTAATGTTAAACCCAAAATTCCTTAGTTCTGACATCACAGAGTGTGCTATCTTTCATACGCGGAGTAACCCCATGTAATCCGCAGTAACTCCATGTAATCCGAAGTAACCCCATGTAATCCGGTGTAACCCCCTGTAATCTCAAATTAAATCATTAAATTCGATATGTATATGAAAATATGCTCATCGCATGAATTCTTCGATCCCCACACCTCCTTTGTTGTCAGCATCATGCTGTGCAAGGCGAGCGTCTATAAACACATCATTCTTTTTATTTTTCACTAGTAAATTTTACTAAAAATCTTTTACCATTCCCATACATAAAGCACAATTGTGTCAATCTATATACCGCCCGTCTTCTCTTATCCTAACCCACTTCCACACCAAATATCAGCTGTCTCTGATCACTATTTATCTTCTTCCGCAAAATCACGTAAATTGATTGTTTCGAATATAAGATTCATTTGCGCTCTACAACTTCCTTCCCAATCGATTCCCTTTTGTACGGGCTCAACCTTACCTTCACGCCACCATCCTGGCGCCTCTAGGTCCTACAATTATGCTTTATTACACTAGGCAACAAATTTCAACTTTTTTTTGTTACAGACACGTGAACTACTGATTCCTACTAAAGCGGTGATGCTGATTTCAGATCTGATATCAAAATTTCTCTATCACGTCCAGATTTTGTGTAACCGAAAACCCCTATTTTTCATTTTTCTTCTCACCCGCTTCTATTACGAAAGCCGTCTAAGCTACTTTTCCGTGCCACGTTTTATGTTAAGCATACTTAAATAATTAGTGAACAGGGATGTCTTTCCTCCTTTATTCTGGCTTAAGACAGACAGCGGAGTTACCACCCCTGCGCCCAACCATCCACCCAAAGCGCGTTAGTATTTTGTTGTTACTACTGAAAGGCAAATTCCTGTTCTTAAGTGAAACTTTGGTGTGTCCTCTTCCTTTGTCGCTTGTAGGATGACGAGCTCTCCTTCTGCAGGAACCAACAATAATCTCCCATCATATTTGGGTTGAAATTACCTTGGTATCTGTTTTCCATAACTGAGATCTGTTGGTGGAAGCGCTCACCATGCTCGTCACTTACAGCCCCAAGGTTGGCCGGGAAGAAGTCAAGATGAGAATGTAAAAAATAAATTTTCAAAGACATTCTGCATCCCATTATTTCATAAGATTTAAGCATGTTTTCTACGAGTTTACGGTGGTTTTCAGCTTTGTGGTTTCCAAGAAAATTTTTGACAACTTCAACGAAAGATGTCCATGCTCCTAGTTCATTCTCATTTAGGTTAGATGGAAACGATGAGTCGTGGATGACACTGCGGATCTGTGGTCCAGTGAAAACTCCAGCTTCTAGCTTAGCATCTGTCAATATTCCTTTGAATTTATCCTTTAAATATTGGAAACCACTACCTTGATGATCCATACCCTTCACGAAATTTTTCATAAGGCCAAGTTTAATGTGAAGTGGTGGAAGATGTACTTTCTGAGGGTCAATAAGTGCTGGGTGTTTCACATTGTATTTCCCAACAACATGTTCAGTTCTAGATGGCCAATCATGTTTTTTGTAGTGGTTCTTGTCATCTCTGCTGTTCCATAGACACAAAAAGCACATATGCTTTGTGTAGCCCAACTGTAACCCAAGAAGTAATGATACAACTTTAAGGTCGCCACAAATATTCCATGTGTGGTCCTTATATTTGATGAGTCTTAGCAGCAGTTTCATCGATTCATAAGTCTCATTAAGGCCAGTGGCATGTGCTACAGGTATTGAAGGTTTTTCATTGCCGTTGTGCAGTAATACAGCTTTAAGGCTAGCTTTACTAGAGTCAATGAACAGTCTCCATTCTTTTGGATCATAGCGACAGCCAATCCCTTGCATCAGACCACTGATATCGTGGCAGAAACAAACGTTTTCTTCCTGTAAGTAAAATGATGAAAACTGCAAATGGCGATGGCGGAAATGGGAAACTTTGGTGTTTGGTTGGAGAAGATTAAATTCTTGAAGTCTTGAACCAAGCAACTCTGCCTTTTCTTTTGGTAATTCCAAATCGCGCACTAAGTCATTTAACTCCGCTTGACTTAACAAATGTGGGGAAATATTTGCATCTGGAACATATATGCCATCTTTCCCTGTTTCTATATCACTAGCAGAATCTTCAGATGAACTGCTGTCTGTTATCGTTGCTGGTGGAACTGGTGGTGGATTTGTTTCATCATGTGGTACTGGTTTCATTGCTGATTCGCAGTTTGGGTACGTGATCTTTGATTTGTTTTTCTTTGTGAAACAGCAATCTTTGTCAAACAAAAATAACAATCATTGAAGTGATTTTTCGGCTCACGCCAAACCATGGGGACTGAGAACGGCATAGCTTTTCTTTTACCATTCATCCAAGCTACTAACATTGCATTGCACTGTGCACAGCAAATATGTGGTGCCCAGTCCCTCTGTTGGTCTCCTAACTTACAGTCAAAATAACACTTGTAGGCAAGTTTAATCTTTGTTGTTATGTTTCTACGTTGTGGCTTAGGTGTATATTGTCCACAGACAAAGCAGAAGTTGTCTGGGTGATTTACACAAGCACGTCTATTTGATGCCATTTTGAATTACCATACAATATCTGAAAAAACGTAGAAAGTAATTATTACGATGTGCAAAATAAAAAGAAATACACACCGTAGTACAAAACAAATGCTATAAAAACACACAAGTCACCACAACCTGTCACTTGCTCATCAGCAGAGAGCTTCAACAACCGTTCTGCTTGACTGTCACGTAGCGACTGACCGTTGGGCCGTTGCCCGTTACTATGCTCTTGACTCAGTGTTGCCAACTCGGGATAAATTTTATTTATCAAAATTGTTCGAATTTGTATATAGTTGGCAAAAAAAAATTGCTTTAACCTTGAAAAGCAAGTTTCATATTACTGGCATTAAGCCGATTAAAACCAAAATCTGGACGTGGTAGAAAATTTTACTAAAAGTGATTTGCATTTTACACAAAATCTAGACGTGATAGAAAAAATCTAATTATAGATTTGAAATCAGCATACCGAAATTAGCTAGGAGCACCTATTTGGTCTTCTGTAACAAAATCTTTGTTGCCTAGTGTTATCAAAAGAAAAATGTAGGCTCCGCAGAAACTATTTCCATTGTGATTGATTCTGTGATTAATTGTGCAGTGGCACTACCTCGTCCTAATCTAATTAAACCCGTTTTATAAATACTTAAACTCTGCCACAGCTTGTTCTTAAGAAAAGAAACAGCGTAAATTGTACATTATGCTACTTAACTAATTTTAAGATTTATTTTATATTAAACCTCACCTTGCGAATCATATAACCTTCACTTCTTAGAGTTAAAATCAGTTAAGTAGCATAATGTACAATTTACGATTTATTTAAGATTTTTTTTATATTAAACCTCACCTTGCGAATCAGATAACTTTCACTTCTTAAATTTAACCAAATTTATTTGTTCTCATCAAAAGATTGTGAAATCGAAGTGAATTAATAAAAATCCTGTTAAAGTGAACTTCGATGTTTCCATTCACCGCGAAACTCAATATAGATAGAGTGTTTTCTCCCGAAGTCTCCACCGTGCTCCATGAAACGAAATCAGGAAGCACTTGATGGTAACCTTCCGAAACTTTACAACTAATCGAGGTACGAGTGGTCAGTGAAAACCACAAACATTATACGACAAGGCGTGTGAGCCTAGTGCTCCACTAGTGTCGACGTGAGACGTGACACCGCCAAAGTTTTTTTTGAGTTCTCGTAACCCAAGAGTGACGTTGTCAAGCATCATTTGGATATAACTCCGACTCCAACGAAGGGGACCACCTCCGGAATTCATAATCCATCGTCGTCTTCTACATTCAAGCGGCCCAAAGGGAACCCGCTCGACATACTATATATATATATATAATATATATATATATATATATATATATATATATATATATATTATATATATATGTGTGTGTATATACACACGATACAACTGAGAATGGTCACCTGAGAAACTTTTATGATACACAGACTGTGCATGGAACAAGGAACTCCTGGGAAAATTAAATCATGACCCGGTCATGAACCATTGCTCATGTTGGGCTTCCATCACGAAAAAGAGAAACTTTAGTATTTGTCATTTACCATTATTTATTCAGACTAGAGTGGATTTAATTTTCCCAGAAGAGTTCCTTGTTCCATGCATGGTCTGTGTGTAACATTAGTATTCGGTACATCCCTAATATTTGTATATATAAAATTCACCGAATACCGAATATTTGGTGCAAAACTATTCGGCCAAATAACGAATTCCGAATATTAGTTTTTTGGGGGGGTTATTAGGCGTCACTATGAAAAACTGAAGCCTTTATCAGTTTGACAGCACATAGAATTAATAGTAAATGTGAGCAAAAGCAGCATTTTTTAGCCACCAAAAATCTGCCAGATTCCCATACTCATTTAAAATTTGCAACTGCATTGACTTCTATATTGCAAGAATGGTCAATAAAGAGCGATCGTGTGCATGCAGTTGTGCACGACAATGGCTGTAACATTACTAAAGCTGTTAGCGTTCTCAAAATTACTCCTGTTGCTTGTGTGAATCATACTTTAGCACTGGCAGTTGATGAAGCCTTTCTTAACCAGAAGCCTGTTTCAGAGATATGTGCAATTGCGCGCCCAGTCTGTTACATTTTAATTATTCATCTCCAGCCTTTGACAGACTTAAGGAATTTCAGAAGCAACATAATTTACCCGAAAACAAACTTATAAGAGACTTTATCACCCAATGGAACTCTACATTCTATATGCTACAACGACTTCTTCAACGAATAACTGAGGTTGTTGCATACGCCTCGGACTATGACATAATGTAGCAACCTTCAATAATCATCAGTGGACTCTACTGTAATTCAGTGTGTTGTAAAGCTTCTTAGTCGATGTGAAAAATTAACGAATGACTTTTCCTCTAATTCTTCTTGTCTTCACATGGTGTCTCCCAATGTATCAGGTCTCGTGGTATTTTTGCCTAACATAACTGATGATGCAGATGTTCATACTATGAAAAACGATTTGATAGAAAATTTACAGAATCGTTTCAGGCAGTGGAAGGCAGACATTACTCGTATGATTTCTCACGTTTTAGATTCTCGTTTCAAATTTGCTTGTATAACAGTGCCTGAGTTTGTAAAAAGTGAGACAATCATTATGTCTGCATCACCAACGCAGTCCTGCACGTAATATAACCTATGACGATGAAGCAACAGATTTTGTTTCACGAGAAGATCAAGAACCTTTGAAAAACGAAGCAGAAGGTTAATTTATGGAGTTATTTGGATGAGGTCGTGCCTCCACCTATCGAAAATAGTCAGAAAAGTTATCAAAAAGAAATAGATATCTATTCAAAGGAGCCACGAGTCAGTCGCGACACGAACCCTCATGATTGGGTTCGCCATAATTGTGAAAGATTTCCGAAACTACTGAACACCTGGGTTTTGCTGCGCGCCGCCTGACGTCACCTGATCTCGATCCCGTGGGCGAAGGATTTGTAGTCAGCGATGCTAAACACTATTCTATTACGGTGAGTTCTATTACGGTGAGTCACACATATATTATAAAAAACTAAATGGCACAAATAAGAGTTCCTTATGCAAATTCCCATTTAGTATCTCGAGAAAAATCAGATACCAGATTTTGAGCTACATTCATTAATATTTAAGGGTGGCGCAAATTTGAAGAAATTGGCCACCCCAAACTGTATAATGATACTAAGGCTTAGTGTTGCGCCACCTCTAAATTTGCACGAATCGATCTAATATTTTATTTTCAACATTAATAGTGATTTTACAATATGAAAAAATATCATGAGAAATATATTTTTCATTTTCATTTTTTCTGGATGACCCTAGTGTCCTCATTACCCTTTATCGAACTAACATCATAAACATCTTTGTGGAACAAAATACCATCTTGGTACTCATTGAATACGGGCTGGTATGTCGAATAGCACCATATGACATAATGCACAAAATTTGAGAACATCTCCCCCTAATCTTTAATGATTTTAAGCATAAACACGGTTTTTCCACATCCTGTAGGGCCAGATATAATGCATGTGGAGGGGCTCGTGAACCTGAATTTTTCTACAGAATCCATCTCTAACACGTCACACTCTTACTGTAAGTGGAACATTTAAAAAATAAAATAAAATTTTAAGTGATGCTCCTTATATTCTACAGTCTTGTGTTTCTTTTTCTTCCTCAGAAGTCAATGATGATGATGAGTACTGTGCCAGCAGCATGTTCCCATCATAGATATTGCAGTTGATGATACCGACGACAGTGTAGTTGTTGTTGAGGCTACAGAGTGTCCCATTACCCCCTCTAGCGTTCCGGAACCCCCAGCAGCGACCACTGTAGCACCCTAGGGGACAATTCGAGGAGAAAGCGGGTGCATGCCTACTTTGCTGAATCGCCTTCCACGTCAGGTGTAAAGTGCGCCAGGAGTGCGTCGGTTGTTAGACCCACAATAATAAAGCCCCAGCCCTATACGTCTTATGACACAGTCCCCACAATAGTTCCTTCTACAAATAAAACTGTGTCCCCTTATTCCTGTTCAAACCGTCCGTACCCTCCACAGCAGCATCTCATCCTGTAGACCAGTGGTCGGGGAACAGGGGTAAATTACCCAAATGGGGTAAATTTAAAACTTTTGGGGGTAATGCGTGCGGTATGAGAGACACTTTGTGCTGATATTTTTTTCGTATATTTTTATTTTATTTTGTTACATAAATGTGGCGTTATTCTAAATTTTAGAATATTACGAATTTACGTCCTGATTACGTCCTCAAATATATTTTGGGGTAATACCCAAACAAGTTCGCCGACCACTGCAGTGTAGACAGTGATATAGCATACGAGCTGGTGCGCACCGCCACCCCCACCCCAGCCCTGACTAGAAACCGGTACGTAGTCAGGGTCGACCCGCGAACCATGTATAGCAGCGGTGTTGAACAGGGACTGCGGTGTGTAGTTGAACGTATTTTGGAGTTTGCCCTTCGGAGCTGTGAGGGCCGTGAAGCCAGGAAGCGACTGTCGCTCGGGTTCGGGTCAGTTGATGGGGATAGAGATGATTTTTGGGTAGTAATACCCTACAGGCGACTGGCCGCCTTAGATGTAGATTACATTTTGGGTCGTATAATGCAGGCCTCTCAGAGCAGCACCGTATTCGCCATGGACAACTTCACGATAGATATAGACCACGTTTTCCGTGTTGCGGGACATAGAGCTACACCTTATACTCTTAACTTTGGCAGTTATCAAATATTCAGGAACCACACAAACCTCGATTGCGGTTGCGGATTTATAGCATTAGTCTTGGCTCATATGCTTACTGTACTAAATACGGCCGTCAAAATAATTCGGATGCTGACCGTTGTATTTGGAATAGATGATCGTCGTAGGACTGTGTATGGTTTTAAAAGCAGTGTGAGAGAACGTAGAAGATCTCTATTTATTTTCGGGCTGTCAGGGACAACGTATCTCCCCATTCGCAATATAAGGGCTCTTTACGCGAGTTATGATAAATGTCGAAAATATGGAAGGCATCATGATTTTTGTAAGGGATGTCTTGAGTTTGCGGATGATAAAGTGAAATATTATAAGGATTGCCACATGGTATGCGAGCAGCGTAAAAGCTCCAAATGTGAAAGTCGTGTAGTTGAAGCTGAGAAGAGGGACTGTAATGTGTGTAGACGCATATTTTTCAATAATAACTGTTTTGAATTCCATAACTCAAATGATACGTGAAGGAAAATGAGAATCTGCAAATGCGGCATGTTTCATATGATGGACAATTGGGAAAAATTCACGCATAAATCTGATAAAATTTAATGTTCTACATGCCATGAGATATATAAGGCTGATGGTGTAAAGCATGTATACTATATGAAAGACGCCTAACCTAAAAATAAACCTTGTATAACTGTATACTACGATATAGAGACATACACGGATGCTGAAACCAGAGAGGTTAGCCCACATCTACTTGTAAGCCAGACTATCTGCGACGAGTGCATGAACGTCGAGTGTGATGAGTGTCGCAAATGTGATAAACGAGCAAACGTTTTTAAAACGAGCGCACACGACAACCCTGTGAAACTCTTTGTGGCCTATATTGTCAAATTAGCGGACAAGTTAAAAAAATGACTGTATATTCTTGCCCATAACGCCGCAAAATTTGATACACAATTCCTTTATAAAGAACTCCTTGCGCAAGAATCAGCGGAGATATTTACAGGCGATCTCTTGAAAAGAGGAAACAAGCTTATGCAGATGCAAATAAGAGGTAATGTTCAGTTTGAAGACACTTTGTTATTCACACCATGTAAATTAGCCAAGCTACCCAAGGTGATGGGCTTTAGCCGCCGAAATTTCAAAAGGGTATTTCCCTTACACTTTCCTCACTAGCGAAACTTTAAATTACATAGGACTACCATCCCCCAAACATTATTTTAACTATACCAACATGAGTGATAGTGAGCGTGAAGATTTTGAGAGGTACTACAACAGTTTTAATGACGATAATCCTTACGATATAGGGGATGAATGTGAGCGGTATTGTGTGAATGACGTGCGTGTACTTAGAGTATGTTTCCAAGCCTTCAGAAGGATGTACGTAGTGCGATTCAACTGCGACCCGCTACAAGCCGCAACCACGATCGCCTCATTGTGTTTTACTGTGTTCAAGAACAACTTCGTGCCTAAAGACATACTAGCCGTCATTCACCGAAAGAACTCACGCAGTTATGGGCATAAGGCTATTTACTGGCTCATACACCTACAACAGCAGACCGGTGTATACATAGAACATGCTCGCAACATGGGGGAAGTGACCATCAAGATCAATGGTCGCGTTTTTTGGGTGGATGGACTAAGCGAAGACCGTACCACTGGTGAAAAGACAGTATACTCCTTTAACGAATGCTAGTGGCATGGATGCCCACGTCCTGAGTGCAGAATCGCAGGAGATATCTATTCTAGATCTCCTGCCGAGAGTTTCGCCTGGACCCGTACCCGCGATCAGCTTATAAGCTCCCAGTTCACTCACTAGGTTTTGTGGGACCACGAATATAATGCACGGATCGATACAGATGGAGAGTACCGCGAAGAAATAAACACCACGAGGCGTTCAATGGTGCTGGATCCTCTCAAATGCGACGCTAGTTTGCCTGGAGGACGCCCAAACCCTTTCAAAGTATACTTTCCACCTACAGAGGGCGTGAAACTCTATTACTACGACTTCTGTCCTTTATACCCCTACGTGAGGAAGAACAATCTGTACCCCAGAGGCGGACCTGAAAAGCTGGTGGGCCCCGCCCTGCCTACCGTCGAAGAGTTCTCAACTAATTTGAACGAGAACTATTTCGGCCTTTCTTTCGTAAATGTGTTCCCCCTCGCGATTTATGGATGCCAATCTTACCCGTCGTTATAGATCACAAACTCATGTTCCCCCTGTGCGTCAAGTGCGCAGGGGAGAACGATGGGGACTCTGATCACACAATCAACCAGAGGAAGATCAGGGGCGTATATACAAGTCCTGAGCTGTCCCTAGCCGCTCGTTACGGTTACAGAATATTGAAGATATATGAGGTGTGGAGGTTTCAGAAGCTCCCCAACCTTTTCACACCATATATAAACACTTTTTAGAGGGATAAGGTAGAAACAACATGGTACCCGCGAGGAGTTGAGACCGAAATGAAAAATCGGCGTATATTCAACTCTACCGTGATCGTGAAGAGATACAACTTGAACGGGACCCAATTGCGAAGAACCCAGGCAAGCGCTTTAGTGCAAAGTTGTGCCTAAATACTGCATTCTCTTGGATGGAGGGTTCTCTACGTACACACAGATAGTGTGATATTCACGGAGAGGGAAGGTGAATATATGCCTCCTATTGGTGAATTCCTCGGAGAGTTGATTGACGAGATCAAGGATAAATATGGAAATAGCGCCTACGCCGATTCTTTTGTCTCAACAGGCCCAAAAACTTAGGGGTATGGGTGAAGGTTGGGGAGGAAATGAAATATAGAGTGAAGGCTAAAGCCACTACTCTAAACCATGCGAACTGGCGGATCGTCAACTTGGATTCGCTGAAAGAGGTAGTGAGTTTAGAAGATGGGGGTGACCAACCACCCCAACTGATTGTAGGAACTCACAACTTTCGGGCACAGAACCTGGGGGGGCGTAAAGGAGCTTAGGGGGGCGAAAATGTGCCATAACATATACAGGAAACGATACCTTTGGATACCGCGAGGCGTGAATATTTGTTATATAATTGCCATGTTATAGTATATTTACTTGTTTGCGAAATTTTACAGTTTATTTATTTTTCTATTTATTGCATGTAATTAACTATGTTTCAGCTGTTTTCAACTTTCATTTTCTCCTTTTTGTGCGTGTGTATTTGTGTGTGTGTTTGTGTGTGTCTGTGTGTGTGTGTGTGTGTGTGTGTGTGTGTGTGTGTGTGTGTGTGTGTACAATAAAAAATTTAAGCACCACCCACTGCAACTTGCTGCCCAATACAGAGTCACGTGACTCCTGCTGCTAATCGAGACATGTCTCCTCCCTTCGTACTTAGTTGATCCCCACAAGCCCTGGTTCTCAGACGTGTCTTTTTACCTGTTAAGAATTCTCGCGTAGAAGAAAAATAACGATGGCGGAAAATGATACTGCATGCTCTACATTTCTGAAGTGGTACTCGCTAAAGTCTACAGATGTGGTGGACACAAAGAATTTCTAGTCATCCCTTCTTTGAAACCTTTAAGACCACATTAAATCGTGCGAAGCGTGAGGAGCACGACGTCCAAATACTCTATGGATATTCTGGTGAGAGTATTGCGGGGTTTTGTCTTACAGACGACGTAATGGATTATGTTGCAGGATTAAATTGCACTTGGGAGCTCATATATCGTGAAGTGAAAGAATCCACGGTTGCAGAAGAGAAACAAAAGATCTGGTTTGTGAACCTTGTTGATGATTGGTATGACAGGAGATATTACACCATGTTACATTACACCGAGTACGCGCACACTGGGGTGGTGAAGGTAAATCTTGTGATTATGGGCAGTTTAAAATATGTCTACCACTACGTCCAGGTATATTATGACGAGGTGCGCAGTGAAATTGTAGCTTAAGGCTTGGGCGGGTTTTTAGTAGAGTTTAGGGACGAGTATAGTTTGTCCAGCAAAACGGACAAGTATGGCCGCATGTTTCTCTCAAATAGATCGCCGGAGTGTTAATAAGATGTGCATAGTTCGAGAAATACAATGGGGAATACCCGAGAACGTAGGTGTATGGTGCGCATTCCAGGGAGTGGGTGTGATAAACCATTAAACCCTATATTACTTCATGTATCGCAGATGGAAAAATTCTTAAACACCTACCCAGTATAATGGAATACAAATATTCAGGTGATTCACCAGTGCGCAGCGAATCTTTAATGTTGGAACAATCTCGTACACGTATCACTAACACTGGAATCATTCATGACACAACCCGAGTGACTCATACTCACCCCACGCCTCCCTCCTCCCTAACCATCCGCACGGTTCTTCCGAGTTCATAAACAACACGCCGGCTGCTCATAGTCGCCTCAGAGCTTGACCGGTCTGGACGTTCTCTCCTCGCAGGATCAATAGAAAACTATTAAAAGATGGAGCTCCCGTTGAACAGCATCCTCAGTGCAATATACGACATGTCCGTGTTGAAGTCTGTGCGTGTATTCAGGCGTAATATCGGTGCCGTTAATTATGTACTTGAAACGAAATGTAGACATTCAAACTCTGGTAGACGCAATGTTATTTATTCAAGTGTTGAATAGATGAATAGAATCTTCGTGTTGGTTGAGAAGTGGGGCGAGGACAGTCATAAAATACCTGCAGGTGTAGGCACAAAAAGAGAGCAGATTTGCGATGCACCCTCATACGCCATTATTTGTACGCTATCGTAAATCGTGATATACGGTTGATGTGGAAGAATGCTGCTGACAATAACATCCTTAGCCCCACGCGGAGCCGTTTCATTCTCGACAGAATGTTTGAAGTCGTCGGCTTCCGTAAATTGAAACCTATATTAAACGCTCGTGCTGCTGATATGCGTCATTTTGACACGGTGCTTGAATACGCTTACACCATCCTGCTCGATGATTTTACCAAGTATAGAGCCGAACAAGACGAGAATGGTTTGGAACTGGCTGCGTATTTAGAAGGTGCACACTCCTCGAAATATCATGAACTTTGGTACAAAGGGCTAGAACGGTACAGGGCTGAACTCACCTTCACTGTTCACCCTTAAAAATTATTTCTTTATATAAGACACAGTTGTCGGCACGATTTAGAAACGTACTTCAATTGTCGATATGAGTTGCGAAGAAGTATTTACAGTTGGAAAGGTTAGCGCTGAAAGAATAAACACACGTTTGGAAAGTAGTGTTTATAAATTTGAATTTAATGGTGATGTTGTAGCAAACGATGCCGTCATTGTGGGTGCTTTTGACTGTATTCTATCCGCTTTTAAAGAGCGTGACAGTTTGAATCCCAATTGTAAAATATATACACCCGCATACTTTGAGTGGTGAATTAATGTTAAATCGCATTTATTGTGTAATACAGATCAATGAGGATGCAAGTGTAGACTCGATTACGTGCGAGTTTACTATTTTATTTAAGCGTGGTAGAAACTGACCTCAAAGCATGTATTTCCATTTTTGATGCGGATATACTGTATATTAAACAAATGTTGTGTATTTTGTTGTATATAGAATTCTTCTATACTAACTATATTATTTTTTGTTTTGAGGCATATATATATATATATATATATATAAATATAATATATATATATATATATATATATATATATATATTATTTAAGCGTGGTAGAAACCTACCTTAATCCATGTATTCCCATTATTGACGCGTATATATATATATAATATATATACCCACTAGAGAACGCAATATTCTAGATTTAGTTTTAAGTACAGACAAACTTAATTGATAATAACTCTGGAGGAAACTACTACTCCACCATTGATCATAGGGCAATAACATTTGAAATTAAAATTAATGTTCATAATTCGGAGAGCCTGGAATATGTTTTGGATTTCGTGGCATGAAACTGCTATTTTCGACCCATATCGCGTGAAGATATTAATGGCACATATCGCGCGATGATATTAATGGCACATAGACTTCTTTGCAGAATTATTTTAAACGTTTAGAATCAAGTAATATTCCATTACGGAAAAAGAGAGTTGCAAAGTCTGCTAAACCTCAATGGTGGAGTGCTGAAATTCAACGAAGCTTAACGTTATAAAGGAATACGTATTTCAACTTTAAAGAAGCAAATAATTTGTCCGATGAAAATGCTTACAAGCTATTGAGAAGGCGAAGCAAAAAACTTATTACAAAATGTAAGCACAACTATGAGCTACTGTATATATAGTGGACCAAATTAAATCGAATCCGAAAGAATTCTATAATTATGTTAGAAATAAAAAAGTAGCTTCGCAGACTAATCATCCATTCATAGGCGTAAACAACGAACAAACTTACGATGACTTACAAATGAAGGAAATTTTAAGTAAATTCTTATCTTCCGTGTTTACTCACGAAAATATGAAAAACATTCTCGTTCCATGCTCAGTGATGATCGTTTAACAGTTGAAATTATTTGTGATTTATTTTTTAAATTATAAAAAATGAGTTTGCTACCTCCAAAAAGCATCTTTTACCATATCTCCATCCAGTTTCTTGCGTTCACCTAACATGTGACTCACCTGGATGCATTTGTGGATGCCTTTGATTTTTCGATGGACCTAGTAAATATGGATTGTCAGCAAGTTGCGACTTCCATTCCTTCATCTTTCTCTTGCCTAGTTCACTTTTGGCTGGAAAGTCGCTCTCATATTTCTTGTGAACAGTTTTGAAATGCCTCTCAACATTTTCCTTCTTAGCAAGATCTATGGTCGAATGGCAGATCAAACACGTATTGCACTTTGATTTCACCATTGCGAAAAAATAGTCTTCTTTCCACTCACTGTGAAAATGATAAGATTTTTTTTGTTGCTTGGTCCGGTACTCATCATTAGCCTTCCACTGAAATTTTAATTGAAAAATTCACTGAAAACCTACGTTTGAAGTAATTTTTCTCTACAAAAGTTTAGAATTTCAGAAATTTAGTACACTCACATGTGCTTGTTTTCATTCCAACAACCTTCAAGCTACTGTCTACTCTGTAATAACGGCTGTCGGTTCGCGGAATGACTGCGGTGTTGCCATGTTTGATGTGTCCCTCATCCACAGCACGTAAATCAGACAACTTGTGTGCCGTAAGAATTTGTGACGCCACTCATTGAACAATACTCTTCGCGAAACGTGTTAGAAGAAAGTGAGCATTGCTAACGGATATGGTTTCACTAAAATCACTGTATATTAAAAAAATAAAAGGACGAGTAAAAACGTGTAGAGTGCATGGGCAATAAAAAAAGGACGGCTTCAGGAATTGGAACACAAACAGGTTACAAGTGCAAGCAATACGAACTTTCTCTTTGTCGTTACCTAGAGAGGTGTCAACCCTAGGTTAACCGTATGGTAAGTTTTAAAAATTTCCGTGGTCTACTTCAAACGCGTGAACAGTCCACCGGTCCACCGTGATCACCCCTGATGTAAAACATCATAAAATTTAACAGTAAATTAAAATAAAGAATAAAAAAGTTAAAATACAGAATAAAAATAAAATAATAATACAAATAAAAATAAAAAGTTAAAAATACAGGATAAAAAAATTAAAATACAGAAGCTTTCGTACATTTATTTGCAAAATTATTTAGTATTTTCTGTATCCACCTTTTGCTTGAATGACTGATGATTCGTTTTGGATATTTTTCTGCAAGGTTTCGACATCACTCCGTAGAAATTTTAGAAGAAAAATGTTGCAATTCATTCAAATTTGAAGGGTTTCTCTTGCGCACAACACTTTTCAAATCAAACCCCAAATTCTTGATTAAATTGTGACCTAGGCTTTGACTGGGCCACTCGAGAAGCTTTAAATTCTTTTGTTGAAGCCATTTCATGGTTCTCTTTCTTTTATGTTTTGGCTTATTATCTTGTTGGAGTATCCATTTGCGACCCATTCGCAACTCCCAAAGTGAAGGCGATACATTTTCATCTAAAATTTCCTGATATTTCTTCAAATTCAAATCCCATTGATGACAACAAGCTTTTCTGGACCAGAAGCACAAAAGCATCCCCAAAAATGCAAACTACCACCACTCTGTTTAACTGTAGGAAGGATGTCTTTCCTCGCATGCAGAATTTGATTTTCTCCAAACATACCGTTGCTCGTTGTTCCCGAATATTTCAATTTTGGTCACCTCTGTCTAGAGAACTTTCTTCCAGAATGCAAATCCATCATTTTGGTAATCCTTGGCCTACTTTAATGAGCTTCTTTGTGTGCATTTTGTAGTAGAGGTTTTCTTCATGCAACTCTTCCATGCAGAACATTCTTTCTCAATATACGACGTACAGTAGAAGGATGGACATCGATCTTAGATAGTCTTATTGTTTGGCAAATATCACCTGCAGTCACTCGGGGATTCGCAGCAGACATTCCGTCAATTCATCCACTGTACGTTCTTAAATCTTGCAAGGTCGTCTGCACTTCGTAGAGTTTTGATTGTTTCAAAGAGTAAGTTTTTTATCCTTAACTTTTATAAGTTTACTGTTAGATATTTTCTCTTACGATGCTTTAAAGTGTTTCATCTATTTTGTGCTTTAGAGTAAGTTTTTTCTTTAACTCTTCTGAGTTTACTGTTTGATATTTTCCTGTGATGCTTTAATTATTTTACATTTATTGATGCTATACTTTGATTTCATGTGTGTCTTAGAACAGGGTTTTTATGACAAGTTTAGATTTTATTTTGTGTCACACCTTGATTTTATATAAGTTTAAGTGTATAGGAGGTTCTTATGTTATCTTAGGTTTTATTTCTTCATGCTTACTTTTGCCACGCATTGTTATCACTAAGCAGGATTGAACATAAATTAGTTCTTGTACCTTGTATGGATTGTTTTTCTTTTAGATTGCCTGATGATGGAGAAAGTCTGCTCCGAAACTGTCGCGAATAAATAAACAAGATGTTTTATTATGTTATATAATGTGTGTAAATATATATATATATATATATATATATATATATGATGAATAAAACCACGAAGGAAAGGAAACACAGAATGGTGCTCAAGCGCTTTCGTCTAATGACATCCTCAGGAACACTGAAGTACACAAAGGGTTACAGCCTATATATAGGTTAGAAAAAAAAAAAAACATACATACATACATACATATACACATATATATATATATACACACACACATATATATATATATATATACATATACACATACATACACACATATACATATATATATATATATATACTACATGTAATAAACGGAGAGATAAAAAATTATTAAACATTAAAGGATTGTGTGAGGAGCATACAAATTTTAAGGAAAAACTACCGATTTTTAGCACAAGATTAGCACAAGATCAAATTAATTGTTTCCAACCAATTTTATAGAAAAAAAAAAAAATACAAAAATACAAATTTATACTGGAAATCTGCCCGGGTTTTAGCACTTTGCCCTTCTTGTTTAGGTTCGATGTATATAAAAATAAATTTTAAAAAATACAAGTTATTTGAGTAGAATACAAGTTTACCAAAGATTTAGCGTTCTACCCTTCTTATCTAAATCTGTTCTGAAGGAATTCAAAACAACAGGATCGAGTTGAAAAAGACCTTTCCTTATGTTGAAGTTATTTGTAAGTTGGATAATGGCAGACTCAAGAATATTTCTATTAACAATGTTGCTAGAGTGAAATAAAACTGAAGCATTATTCCAATCAATACAGTGGGATAACTCTGACAAATGGACAAAAAGGCACTGGACGACTGTCCTGTTCTAACGGAATATTGATGCTGTTTTATACGTGTATGCAAATCCTTTCCCGTCTGACCTATGTAAAAGGAATCACATTGTTTACAACCAATTTTATAGATAATGACTGAATTATTGGTAGGGCTATTTTTTACTATGATATTTTTCACAATATTATTATATGAAAATACTACATTAATATCCAAAAGTTTAAGTACATTAGCAATGCCTAAAAAACCCGGGAAAAATGGAAGTACTAAAATATTTTTTGACAAAGTACGAGTTATTATTGACACGATAGAAAGTTCGTTTTGCCTTGTTGAGACAAGATTCCATAAACGCAGATGGATAACACAGATCACTTCCAATACCGTTGATTTTTTCCAATTCGGCATCGATGTATTCCGGACTGGCGATCCTAAGGGCGCGGAGAAACATTGATGAAAAAATAGCCTTCTTAGTAGGGTTGTCATGTCCCGAGTAAAAGTGTACGTATGACAAATTGTTTGTTGTTTTCCGATAGATACTAAATTTAAAACCTGGGCTTTCCCTATGTACACGCACATCCAAAAATGGGATTGAATTGTCTTGTTCCACTTCTAAAGTAAACTTAATGGAGGGGACTTGATCATTTAACTGAAGGAGGAAGTTATCCAGGTCACGATTCATGGGCCAGATACACAAAATATCGTCGACGTACCGCAACCAAGGGATGCCAACCCCCAGGATTCTCGGAATGTAAGTAATTTCGAAAAACTCCATATAAATATTGGAGAGGAGGGGCGATAACGGGTTGCCCATGGCCATCCCAAAAACTTGTTGATAATACTCGTTATTGAAAGTGAATTTACAGTCTTTGATGCAAAGCTTAATAAGTTCCAAAACAATGTGTGAAGGTAGTGGCAGGTCATACTTATGTAATTCTTGGGAGAGAAAGTCAAGCATATCGTCAATCGGCACTTTTGTAAACAATGAACAAACGTCAAAACTGATCAATCTATCGTTAGTTTCAGTACGTGCATTATTCAATTTTTCAGTAAGATCCATGGAATTTTTTACATGTGAATCAGAGATAGTTCCGAGAATGGGGGACAAGACTTTGACAAGCCATTTGGAGAGTTTATAAGTAATAGAGCCCACCGAGCTAATAATAGGGCGCGTAGGGTTGCCAGGTTTGTGGGTTTTAATAAGACCGTAAAGGTAGGGCAGAGAAGGTGAAGTGGACATGAAAAGCGGAATTAAGTCCTTATGATCTTTGAGAATGCGTTTCAAGCCACTATTAAATGATTTGATGACGTCATCCTGCGGGTTCTTCCTAAGTTTGCTTGTATGTGGCGGGGTCCTGGAGAAGCTCGTTCATCTTTCCGATGTAGTCCACTTTGTCCATAATAACTATGGTGTTAGCCTTGTCTGCTTTAGTAATATGGAGCTCCCCATCTTTTTTTAATTGTGAGAGGCTATTGCGAAAACGTTTAGGAAAGTTATCTTCGTAATTACTGTTCGCCGCACTATAAACGAGGCCTTTAACTATGTTAAACAAATACTGAGAGAGATTACACTGTTTTTCAAAACACGCGAGACTGTAACAAATTTGTAAAGCCGAAGGTTTTTTAACAATAAAAAAGGACATACCATATCCAAGGGCACTTTTTGCATCGTCACTAATGTTTTTCGAAGAAAGGTTCAAAACACACTTTGAGCTTGCTTTTTTACTCCACTGACTATTTCGAATGAGACTTTTAATTTTTCGATCCAAAATATTACGAAGTGAAGTAGTTCTCCGACGCAACTCGTTGTAAATTTCATCAAACAAAGGTTGGATCCACGGTTGGGGAATAACGGTTAAAAAATTATGTTTGGCGATGTTTAAATTTTTGAAGGCGGACCACTCATTTTGTCTGGTGACTTCAATATGTTTCTTTAAAATTAATCTGCTGAAGTTGTTGAACGGATGGTCGTCAATTTGTCTGAGGCGAATCGGAAGCAGGGATTTGGGAAGAACTTACATTCCGAGAATCCTGGGGGTTGGCATCCCTTGGTTGCGGTACGTCGACGATATTTTGTGTATCTGGCCCATGAATCGTGACCTGGATAACTTCCTCCTTCAGTTAAATGACCAAGTCCCCTCCATTAAGTTTACTTTAGAAGTGGAACAAGACAATTCAATCCCATTTTTGGATGTGCGTGTACATAGGGAAAGCCCAGGTTTTAAGTTTAGTATCTATCGGAAAACAACAAACAATTTGTCCTACGTACACTTTTACTCGGGACATGACACCCCCACTAAGAAGGCCATTTTTTCATCAATGTTTCTCCGCGCCCTTAGGATCGCCAGTCCGGAATACATCGATGCCGAATTGGAAAAAATCAACGGTATTGGAAGTGATCTGTGTTATCCATCTGCGTTTATGGAATCTTGTCTCAACAAGGCAACACGAACTTTCTATCGTGTGAATAATAACACTCGTACTTTGTCAAAAAATATTTTAGTACTTCCATTTTTCCCGGGCTTTTTAGGCATTGCTAATGTACTTAAACTTTTGGATATTAATGTAGTATTTTCATATAACAATATTGTGAAAAATATCATAGTAAAAAATAGCCCTACCAATAATTCAGGCATTATCTATAAAATTGGGTGTAAACAATGTAATTCCTTTTACATAGGTCAGACGGGAAAGGATTTGCACACACGTATAAAACAGCATCAATATTCCGTTAGAACAGGACAGTTGTCCAGTGCCCTTTTTGTCCATTTGTCAGAGTTATCCCACTGTATTGATTGGAATAATGCTTCAGTTTTATTCCACTCTAGCAACATTGTTAATAGAAATATTCTTGAGTCTGCCATTATCCAACTTTCAAATAACTTCAACATAAGGAAAGGTCTTTTTCAACTCGATCCTGTTGTTTTGAATTCCCTCAAAACAGATTTAGATAAGAAGGGTAGAACACTAAATCTTTGGTAAACTTGTTTGCTTCTTTATTAACTTTTAATTTTCATTTTATTTTTATATACATCGAAACTTAACCAAAAAAGGCAGAGTGTTAAAACCCGGGCAGATTTCCAGTATAAATTTGTATTTTTATAATTCATTTGATCTTGTGCTAAAAATCGATATTTTTTCCTTACAAATATGTATGCCTCTCTGATAATCCTTTAATTTTTAATTTTTATTTTTACTTCTTCGTTTATTGCATATATATATATATATATATATATATATATATATATAGATATGTATGTATATATATATATATATTTATTTATTATTTTTTATTTTTTATTTTTTTCTGTAACCTATATATAGGCTGTCACCCTTTTATGTACTTCAGTGTTCCTGAGGATGTCATTAGAAGAAAGCGCTTGAGCACCATTTTGTGTTTCCTTTCCTTCGTGGTTTTATTCATCATATACAGTGCCCGCGAAAAGTATCCGATCACTCAAGAAAATACAATTTTCCCTTGATATTCAGAGACACGTAATTCACTTTCTATTTGTTCTAGCGACATCTGGTAACTTTGAGGTTGCTCGCTGATATGAGAGCTATCCAACGCATTCTCAAATTAGTGTTCTGGTAGCCTTCGTTGCGGGTGGCTGTGTCTCAAATTTGTCAGATTTCACTGTTTGTGTAAATTTCTTGATATTTTTTTTTTTTTACAGAAAGTGGTGTAAATAAAATTTATATATAATGTGTGCTAAAAAAACAACTTAAGAGTGATTGTCGAGGTGCTATTGTGCTTTGCATGCATGTGGGAAATCACAGAGACAGATAGCTAAGGAATTAAACATATCCCAAAGTACCGTTAATTTATGGGTTTCACGGGCTAAGAACAATGGTGGCCTAACCACGCCAGTCCCTAAAAAACGATCTGGCAGACCGAGAAAAAACAAATTCGCGAACAGACAAACTTATGAAACGTTTAGTATTGAAAAACCCAACAATAACTGCGAAAGAAATAAAATTTAATATGAATAATTTGTTATCTGGTGTTTCTGAACGAACTATCCAGGAGCGGCTCCAAAAAGAACTCGGATTACCATCTCGCCATGCTGCTAAGAAACCGTTCATTAATGAAAAAATGCGTAAAAAACGTGTCGCATTTTGTAAAAAATACATTCATTGGACTGTTGATGACTGGAAGAAGGTTTTATTTAGCGATGAGTCGACATTTTTGACATTCAGAAGTTGTCCAAAAAAGGTTCGCCGGCCTATTGGCTCAAATAGGATGGACCCTAAATACACCCAAGACAATGAAACACCCTCCAAGTGTGATGGTTTGGGGTTGTTTCGGTTAATATGGGCGTGGAAACTTATATTTTCTTCCGAAGAACACAACTATGAATGGTGCACGGTATTTAGCAATGCTACACGATAAACTTCCAATGGCAATGGCAATCCAAAGGACAAAAACATACATGCATGATGGTGCACCATGTCACAGGGCCAAAATAGTGACAAAATGGATTACTGACAATAAATTTGATATTTTGGATTGGCCTGGTAATAGTCCAGATCTCAATCCGATAGAAAATCTGTGGCTAATAATAAAAATAAGGTTGAATGCCACGACACTGGCTCAGTCGAAAAATTACAAGAGGCCATCAAAAAGGTATGGTGCAAGGAAATATCAGTGGAAGTTTGTCAAAACTTGATTAAATCCATGCCAAAACGTCTAGAACAAGTCATCCAAACCAAAGGACAGATGACAAAATACTAATATAAGGTTAGTATACATTTAAACATTGTTTTTATGTAAAAAATACAAATTTCAAGGGTGATCGGATACTTTTCGCGGGCACTGTATATATATATATATATATATATGATGAATAAAACCACGAAGGAAAGGAAACACAAAATGGTGCTCAAGCGCTTTCGTCTAATGACATCCTCAGGAACACTGAAGTACATAAAAGGGTGACAGCCTATATATAGGTTACAGAAAAAAATAAAAAATAAAAAAATAAATAAATAATAATATATATATACACATACATATCTCTATATATATATATATATATATATATATATATAAATATATATATATATATATTATATATGCAATAAACGAAGAAGTAAAAATAAAAATTAAAAATTAAAGGATTATCAGAGAGGCATACATATTTGTAAGGAAAAAATATCGATTTTTAGCACAAGATCAAATGAATTATAAAAATACAAATTTATACTGGAAATCTGCCCGGGTTTTAACACTCTGCCTTTTTTGGTTAAGTTTCGATGTATATAAAAATAAAATAAAATTAAAAGTTAATAAAGAAGCAAACAAGTTTACCAAAGATTTAGTGTTCTACCCTTCTTATCTAAATCTTTTGAAGGAATTCAAAACAACAGGATCGAGTTGAAAAAGACCTTTGCTTATGTTGAAGTTATTTGAAAGTTGGATAATGGCAGACTCAAGAATATTTCTATTAACAATGTTGCTAGAGTGGAATAAAACTGAAGCATTATTCCAATCAATACAGTGGGATAACTCTGACAAATGGACAAAAAGGGCACTGGACAACTGTCCTGTTCTAACGGAATATTGATGCTGTTTTATACGTGTGTGCAAATCCTTTCCCGTCTGACCTATGTACGTAAAAGGAATTACATTGTTTACACCCAATTTTATAGATAATGCCTGAATTATTGGTAGGGCTATTTTTTACTATGATATTTTTCACAATATTGTTATATGAAAATACTACATTAATATCCAAAAGTTTAAGTACATTAGCAATGCCTAAAAAGCCCGGGAAAAATGGAAGTACTAAAATATTTTTTGACAAAGTACGAGTGTTATTATTCACACGATAGAAAGTTCGTTTTGCCTTGTTGAGACAAGATTCCATAAACGCAGATGGATAACACAGATCACTTCCAATACCGTTGATTTTTTCCAATTCGGCATCGATGTATTCCGGACTGGCGATCCTAAGGGCGCGGAGAAACATTGATGAAAAAATGGCCTTCTTAGTGGGGGTGTCATGTCCCGAGTAAAAGTGTACGTAGGACAAATTGTTTGTTGTTTTCCGATAGATACTAAACTTAAAACCTGGGCTTTCCCTATGTACACGCACATATATATATATATATATATATATATATATATATATATATATATATATACTTTCCATCGCCTGCTGTTAAAAATTGGAAATATTGACCTAATTTATATAAAAGTTTTTGTATTTTAAAATGTTTATTAAATGAATTCAGAAATAGAAAGAAAGTATTTTTTCCACGTGAGTTTTATTAAACGAGATAAAACGCGCAAGAAAATTACCGTATTTCCCGGCGTATAACACGCACCTTTTCTTCCCCCCAAAATACTCCAAAACTCACCCTGCGAGACGATATACAGCCAAAATATAATAATACGACCATCCCTCCCCTATCAAAAATGTGTACCATCGCCGTATAACAACACGCAGGGTGATTTTTGGAGTATTTTGGGGGGAAAAAAGTGCGCGTTGTACGCCGGAAAATACAATAAATAACGCGTTCATTTAGTGATATCTCTTGCAAACATTTCTAGCCCATATACCAGTAAAAGATGAGTGCGTGTACCAAATTTAAATATATTTAATATGTATATTATTGGGTGCAGTGAACTTATGGGAGAAATTTTTTTCTTAAAATTAAATTCGGCCATGGCGTAGAATGTTGCGATAATATGATATATCAGGAGAGCGAAGGTAAAATTTTATAAACAGAGGTATTCATCTTGAAGGTTCCCCAGTGCTCTGAAATATTGGAAATTGGGTAATTTTTAGATAATTTTGAATGTGTAAGAGTACCTTGTGACGTAAATTTCTTACGACAACTTCTTAATTATTATAATAATTATTATAACAGTGCCCTGCAAGAGTTCCGCTCCACCCTTTCCGAGATGTGGGGGGAACGCAGTCCCTCTTTCTCCCCCACCCTCACTCCCTTCCTCTCTTCCTCCCCCTCTCCCTCTCGCTATCCCCCGCTCTTGTCCTCCCCCTCTCCTTTCGCTATCCCCACCTCCTCTCTCTCTCTCTTTCTCTGTTTCCTCCTCCTGCCTCCTTGTTATTTTTTTCGTGATAAAAAAAGAAATTACTTGTGCTACATTTGTAGCCATTCTTCTTGAGTGTTCAGACATTATTAATAAATCACAATTATCTACTGTGCTACGCTAGGTGGATGAACGTAGTGAGGTTCAAGAAAGGTTTATAGGGTTTACAGACGTCAGTGCGGAGAGATCTGCTGAGGCATTGTATAAACACGTAGTGTCAGTCGTGGAGGAATTTAATTTACAAGGACAACTAGTTGCTCAGACGTACGATGATGCGGCTGTTATGTCAGGAAACTTAGGAGGACTTCAGGCGAAAGTGAAGAAAACTTTTCCACAAGCAGTGTTTGTGCACTGCTAGTCATGTTTTAAATTTAGTGCTGCAGCAGTCGGCCAAATGCATTAAGGAATGCCGAGTTTTTTTCTAAACACTGTCAGGTTTGGCTAATTTCTTTTCAAAGTCAAGTAAGAGGACTGAGAACTTGCGTTCTTTCGTACAAATGAAAATGCCTAAAGTCGTACCCACCCGCTGGAACTTTACTTCAAAACTTGTAAATACCGTCCATGAACACAGAACCAATCTAATTCTTCTTTTCGAACACATTACCGATCCAGACAACAGCGCTATTTGGGACTCTGAGATCATGATGCAGGCCAAAGGTTCAGTCATGTTTTTGAAGCAGTTTGAAACAATTTTCTTAAGGTATTTTCAATTATTTTCAGTCACAGTGATGTTCTTTTTAATACACTACAAAACAAAACTATGGATGTTGCGTACTGTCACTCTAAAGTGAATCAGTCTAAAAACAATCGCAGTGAACTTAGGAGGAAAGGATTTGAAAATGTTTGGCAAGACACCTGTAAAGATTTTAACGATGACGAATAATTACAAAGAAAGCGGAGGAAATGTGAAGCACCTGAAGTATCATATAAAATAATAATCCATGAAGTTTTGGACAATGTTATTGTTCAGATCAGTGACAGATTTTCCAATTTTCACGTTTTTCATTTCTTTTCCCTTCTCGACAGTAGAAAATTCCATGACTACAAAATTCATTTTCCAGGCTCACCTTTCCAAATTGATGGAAAATTATGGCGCCGCTTTTGACTCAGTAGTTCTGAAAAATGAACTGATTGTGCTTTACTCGTCTCAAGACTGCAACTTTGCCTGAAAGGTAGCCCACGAAATTGTTTCGTTGATAAATGGAAAAGACTTAGTTTGGGTTATGCCTGAAATATACAAATTAGCTTGTCTCATCATAACAATACCCTCTACGCAGCTTCAGTTGAACGATCTTTTTCTGCTTTAAAACGAACAAAATCTTACTACCGGTCAACCCAAGGACAAGAAAGATTGAGGTCGGTGGCATTGATTTTAATCGAAAAGAAATTGCTATTTAAACTAAGAAATAACGTGCAATCGAAATTCAATGACGCAGTCATCGGCCTCTTTACAAATAAGAAAAGCAGCGCTTAGCTACACATAGTTGTTATTAAACAAGAATGCCGCGACGTGGCAACGTCGCCCGCCACTACGCTTGACTCCATCCAGATATCTTCAGGTGACAAGACAGGCAGCCCTACCACTCCCAACCAGTAACCCCTTTACTCCGCACTCGCACCATCACGTCAACTTCTCCAGACGGTAACGATTTATTATTATTATTATTGAATATATATGTGACAGGAGACAATTGCGCAGTTCATTTTCTTAAGTACCCAAGGGTAGAGTTTATATGGACTGGAAGTTTTATAAGGATTAATTTTACCTGTAGCCGAGAGTATTTCAGTTTCACCAATGGTAAAATCGTGAACTTTTAAGGAAATTCAGCTATCCAAACACAGTTTTACGCAACGTTCATAAGTGATGGGTGAGGATCTGAGAGTGCAGCTAAATAAAGATGCTGTATAAATCAGTGCGTTTTCTTCTAACTTCAATTTGATGAGTCGACAGATGCTATTGACACATCCCAGCTGTGCATTTTCATAAGAATGGTATTTAAAAATCTGACTGCTAAGGGTGAAATTGTTCAGGATCATACAGTTGAAGGGAAAAACACGAGGAGAGGATATTTTCTAGGCATTCAAAGATTTTGTTAATAACACTCAGTACCCAATTGACAAACTTGTGTCCATTACCACTAATGGAGCTCCAGCCATGACTGGCCATACCTGTGATTTTGTTGCTCTCTGCGAAAAATCTACCAAAACTAATTTCAGTTATGTCATATAAACTATAATAATTTAATTCAAGGATTCCCAACTGTTTTAGTCAATGTACCACTTTTTACCAACATGCGTTTCTAAGTACTGTACCACCATTTAAGGAAGGAAGAAAGGAACATATACCACCTAACTAAAAATCATATGGAGTGTCTGTGGTAAGTAATTATCAATTTGCAAGCTGCGTATTTATGACCCTCTTGCATACCACTTATAAGAGCTCCATGTACTACAGATTGGGAATTGCTGATTTAAAAGACGTAAAAGTTCTCTTTTCCTTATTATTTCTAGTCTCTAGCTTAAACTGCTTAGAGCAGTAACTTGTATTTACAAAAGTATCTTAGATATGTATCTTGTGTTTTTGATACACAATTAGCCAATATCATGTATTTTGCATCCAAAATACATTTCTTAAGGTATCTTGCTCATTCCTGTGACTGGAGTGTGGTCCGCTACCCCGCTAAACCATATGGAGTGTCTGTGGTAAGTAATTATCAATTTGCAAGCTGCGTATTTATGACCCTCTTGCATACCACTTAAAAGAGCTCCATGTACTACAGATTGGGAATTGCTGATTTAAATGACTTAAAAGTTCTCTTTTCCTTATTATTTCTAGTCTCTAGCTTAAACTGCTTAGAGCAGTAACTTGTATTTACAAAAGTATCTTAGATATGTATCGTGTGTTTTTGATACACAATTAGCCAATATCATGTATTTTGCATCCAAAATACATTTCTTAAGGTATCTTGCTCATTCCTGTGACTGGAGTGTGGTCCGCTACCCCACCCCACCCCATGGAGAAATCCTGAATCTGACAATGATAAGTCTATTATTCGTTCATTTCTTGTGTCCAATCTTGGATGAAATGCACATTACTTGTTTATTACTAGTTCATTTCTCATGTCTAACATTCAATTCTTTGCACTTTTGTATTTGTTTCATATCTATAATAATAACACTATTCAACAAAGTTTTTCTCCTTTTGATAAATGTGGGTGATTCTTATGTTCTTTGTTTACGCTGATTACGAAAATGAAAACAGATTTTAACTATCATCCAATTTGTCAGGGATTTGCAATTTAAAACTGTTTGAGATCGAGATAGCATTCCTCAGTTTTCATCCTAATACGAGATTTATTGTTTGTCATTTATTTTGTTTGAAATCTTTATATTATGCATATTATTATTTATACTTACATGTTTTTATATAATATGCATATATTTATTTAAGTATACTGCATATATACATCATAACATATACTATACATGTGATCAAGAGATCACTAAAATTCCTAATGCAGATAAGCTGTTTATGGCCAGTTTCGATGTAGAGTCCTTGTTTACGAATGTCCCGGTACAGTAAACTATTGATATATGTTTGAATGCTTTATTTCCTAGTAGCTTCTCCAAAGTAAACACATTCAATTAAATGGATTTCGCCTCATTACTCAAGTTGGCTGTAAAAGACAGTTTTTATATTTGACAATAGACTCTACAAACAAATAAATGGCGTAGCCATGGGTTCCCATTTGGGTCCCACCTTCGCAAACGCCTTCCTTTGCTTTCATGAGGCTCGCTGGCTTGATGACTGCCACATCTACTTTAAACCAGTTTTTTACCGTAGATATGTAGATGACACCGTTTCGTTATTCCAACACCCTTCTCAGGTTGACCAATTTTTAAGTTATTTAAATTCCAAACATCCTAACAATAAATTTACTGAAGAAGTGGAGTAGAATGGCCAGTTAGCTTTCTTGGACATAAATATCCATAGAACTAATAATAATTTTAAAACTCCCTCTTCCGTAAGAAAACTTTCACCGGTCTAGGTACACATTTTTTTAAGTGATGTTCCTTTTGACTTTAAAGTTAATTCTATTAAAACCCTTATTGACAGCGTATTCAAGATCTGTTCTGATTATTTTTCTTTTCATTCCGAGATGTGTTTTTTTAATTGATTATTTTAGCTCCAATTCTTATCCAAAGGGTTTGATTATGAAACATATTCGAAATTACTTAAATCATCATTTTAAACCGCAACTCCCCGTTCCCACTGTTCATAAAGATAAAAGATATACAGTATATCTATGCCATTTTATAGCTACTTAAGCCAAAAAATTAAAAGGACCTAAAACGCCTCCTCGCCCAGTTTCATCCACAAATTGACTTTAAATTTATTTTGATAAATAATTTTAGTATTAGCTCCTTTTTAAACTTAAGGAAAAGTTCCCCGATGCCCTCGTCTCCAACCTAGTTTATTCTTTTAATTGTGGTTGTAACGCCACATATATTGGCAGCTCAGTCCACCAGTTTAAGGTAAGGTTCGATGGGCATTGTACCATTAGTAGTCGCACTTCTCTACCACTGAGTAAACCAGCCAAATCCCCAATCCGTGAACATTGCAAAAGTGACAACCATCCATTTCATAACAACTTTTCAGTTTTAACCACCTTGCAAAATGAAACAGACTTGAGAATTATGAAGTTCTTGTATATATGCAGAAAAAAACCGAATTGAATGACTAATTCTGTGTATAAATTAAACATAGTACCATAAGTTAATATTTTATGTATACAAACATATTGTAATTTACTTCAGTTTTCGTTTGATTTCATGTAATTATTAAACTTAATTGAACTTGAGAACAGTGCCGTTATTGTTTTTTGAAATATTTTATAACTAACTTAATTATGTATCTGTCCAACTACTCTTTCACCAGTTTTATATAATTTTATCTTTTACCTTTTATTGTTTTAGCAACTGATGATGGGAGTTTGACTTCCGAAACGTCTGATTTTAAATCTTCATTATGTTGACTTGGGCATTGATTATCCTTTTTATTCTTTATATATATATATATATATATATATATATATATATATATATATACACACACACACACACACACACACAAACAGGGTGTCCCATAAGTCTGGAACCATAGGGTAAAATAAGTAATTCATGTTTTTCCGTTTATGCAAGTGCCCGTGATGTCTTTGAGTAAGGAAGAACGCATCCAGGTAATTCTGCTCGTAGGAAGTCGGAGTCAGAGAGAAGTCGCTGAGGAATTTAACAGATTGCATCCGGACCGCGCGCCGATAACACACAGCTGTGTCGGCAAACTTGTAGCAAAGTTCAGGGAAACGGGATCCATAGGAGATAAACCACGCAGTGGACCTCCGAGGACATCCACCAACCATGACACAGCCGCTACCATCCTTGCTCATTTCACAAACAGTCCCCAAGAGTCTCTTCGGCGGTTGTCCGCTGAGACAGGAGTGTCGAAAAGCAACATCCACCACATTCTTCAAGCACACAAATGGCATCCTTACAAACTTCAAATCCTGCAGAAATTAAGCGAAGATGATCCAGACCGACGGATGGAATTTTGTAAATGGGCTACGGTACAATGTGCTCAAAATGCCAATTTCCCGTCCACCATTCTGTTCAGTGATGAGGCTGTTTTTTACGCAAATGGTGAGGTGAACCGACAGAACACCTACTACTGGTCGCAAGACAACACTCACTGGCTTACTGCTTCAAAGGAACAATGTGTCGCTCGTGTGATGGTATGGTGTGGCATTTGGAAAGACCGTATCATAGGCCCTTTCTTTTTTGATGACACTGTCACAGGAAACGCCTACTTGCGTATGCTCAAAGAGAAAGCATTCCCCAGTGTCTTGAACACAGATGGGGATTTCCCAACATGGTTCCAGCAGGATGGTGCTCCTGTCCATTACAGCATCCGGGTAAGAGAGTGGCTGCACCGACAATTCCCTGGTCATTGGATAGGACGTCGAGGCCTGTGGAGTGGCCGGCGAGGAGCCCGATCTCACCCCGTTGGATTTTTATCTCTGGGGTCACTTGAAGGCGTTGGTCTCCGCGGAGAAAATTCAGAGTGTTGCACATTTACGGGAGCGCATCATCGACGCATGTAACACCATCACTCCTGATACCATTCGCCGTGTGTTTGCTGACTGGATATCTCGTCTGCATTCGTGTATCAATAATAATGGTGGACACAATGAACATGTTCTGTGAATAAAAGCCGTTTTTATTGCCGTTTTTATCATTTTGCCCTATGGTTCCAGACTTATGGGGCACCCTGTGGTGTGTGTATATATATATATAGATATAATATATTATATATATATATATATATATATATATATATATATTATTTATTTATTTATTTATTTGAACCTTTGGACAGAAAAGATGACATGGATACACAGTTTCAACCACCTTCATCAGATGAACCTCATTTAATTTCCCAGTCAGAATTAAATGATCTTGCCAGAGAGTTGAATCTATCTAAAAATCAGGCCGAGGTTGGAATCTCATACAAAAGACTAAAAATATCATTTCATAAGCGTTAGACACACTTCACATCATTTTTCTCTATGAAAAGTGATTTAGTGTACTGTAATGATGTGAACGCTCTCATGGAGGCAGAGGCGGATTAAGACACCTCGGGGCCCCGGGGCAATGAAGAATATTGGGGACCTTTTCTATAGTTTTTTTATTAATAATACATGTACAGTGCTTACAAGAAGTCTCACGCCTTTGTCTCGTCCCAAGCCAGTCTGTTAGGTATAAAATGGGCGGTCCTTATGGCAGCGGAAGTGTGTTCGGATTGGTGCACATAATTGCTCTAACCCCATCAATGACGTCCACATTATCTTTGTGTTAATCACTCTATCTATGTATATATAGAGACATACTGTATATAGATATATATAGAGTATGCAGGGGATAACGTGTCTCAGTCCCAGCTATGGTAGTTGTCTTACAATTAACAGTCCCGAGTGCAAGTTACGTTAACACCTCCACATAAACTACCCTGGACTAAAATAACATACGTGAAGCCCTTACCCAGAACCCATTTAAAAGGTGTGATTTAAAAGCTCTCTCTCTGATCACACTGCATCCCATCAGAGGTCTTCAGCAGGGACATCGGCAATGTATCCATGTAACGTTAATAATAACCGAAACTCGGGGAAAATATACTCTCTGCCTTCCGCTCTATCCGAAATCCTTTTCTCTTAGTAACCTCTTAATACAAACTAATCTATCATATTTTGCGACTTTTTAACTCCGGTAGGATTCAATTCCATTCCTATAGTGTAAGAGATACTTAAATTCATGTGTGTATTATGCCATATGATATGCGTAATAAATAATCATTTTTAAATAGTTGGAGCGTTCAAGGTCATCTTTAATAATCTATAGACTACCCCTCAAGCCCACTCTCAAAACTTAGATTCTCCTAAGACACAGGCGTCTTCAAGTAACATGAATGCGTAGAGATCTAAGGTGTTAGATTCCATATTATATAATTTATGTGGTAGGTTTAAGAACGCTGGCATTGAAGGACGGAAGGAAGGGACAGTAAAAGCGATAATTGGTTTAATGAAGGAAGTGGAATGAGGATGGAGGTAAGCGTTGCTATGTTGAAGGAAACGAGGTTGGGTGGGGAATTACGAAGGGAGGAGGAAATGCTAAACACAAACTCAAATATTTATTTTAATGCCCTTGACCTAGAAAGACAAAGAGCAAAATACCTTAAACTAACAATGAATTGACAGAAACAGAAGAGTCTGGTCTTAGACGCACTGATAGGTTTAACATATGTGGCTAGAGGCCGCCACTCAGAATTACCACTACTACCTAAGTCATAATAAGGTTATTTACTATGACAGAGTAGTCATGAGTAGTTATGGAAATAAAATATGATTATACTGATGATGGCTGACTATATTCAGTTGGGGTATAAACTATTGCTGACAATCTTTGGATCCTTGGCTTTTAAGACGAATTTTTTATGCATATGTTCAACAAAATAGGAAATTGGCTGATTATTATTATCATTCGAAGGGTTGGTACCCTTCACAACCGAAATCAATTTCAGAAGGGGTGCATGGTATCCTCATTTCCTTTATCGTCCCAGCACGCTTCAGACAAGCCATTTACACAAAGATGGAAAGGCCGTCTGTGCACTACGAGACGACCCAGGCAATGAGGGGAGCAATGGTGACATTGCATGAATATGGTGTGCCAATAAGAGAAATATCAAGACGACTAGACGTTCATCGAAGCACTGTGGAACGGTGGATTCATCGGTATGAAGCAGAAAACTCAATCGCTACTTTGCCGAGGTCTTGTCCTCCGCGTTCAACATCTCAAGAGGAAGATGCTGCGGTTGTTAATCATGCCAGAGAGCATCCGTTTGTTCAAGCGACGCATATTTACAGACACCTGAACCTTCGTTGTAGCGCAAATACAGTGAACAACAGACTTCACGAGGCAGGGTATTTTTCTCGCCGTCCAGCTATAAAACCTGCTTTGACGATTGAGCATAAAGAGGCGCGGGTGGAATTTGCCTTGCAATACTTGCCGCAGGAGGAAGAATTATGGAGAAAAGTTGTGTACTTTGACGAAAAAACATTTTCAACAGATAGTCATGGTTCCCTGCATTGTTGGAAGCAGCGCGGAAAACGGTATGAAGAAGGAAATGTTTTCCCGAGAAAACGTAGTGGTCACAACAATCTCGGTGTGTGGGGCTGGATGTCTGGCTATGGTGTCGGAGAATTAACTCAACTAGATGGACGCTTTACTGGACAGCAATATTGCCAGATACTGGAAGAGGTGCTGTTACCCAGTGTTCGTGCGTATCTGGTTCCAGCGCCGGAACCATTTTACTTAATGGAATATAACACTCCCATTCATAGGAGTAACGTTGTGAGAGCGTGGTACGAAGATCACCCAGAGATTATTAATCTAATTCTGCCACCACGTTCTCCTGATATGAATCCGATTGAAAACCTTTGGGCAATAATGATTAACGAATGGGAGCAACGCAATGAAAGAACATTTGAAGCACTTTTAGCTCACACGAGGAATAGTTGGGAGAGCTTACGCCGAACACCAAACATTTCCTACAATCTGGCCTCTTGTATGCCGCAACGATTGCAAGAAATTTTTGATGCCGGAGGAAGCTATACGAAATACTGATGTTAAAGCCATGATGTAAATGTGTATCGAATATATATTTATGTTAATATAGAATTTTATTATATTTTTGGTTTGACATCTATAAAAGTATATATTGTGACCATGAAAGAACTTTACTTATCCTTAGTTAGAATCTTTTCTTGCAATGTCTACGCTCGTGGAGATGATAATATATGCATTGTTGAAACAAACTATGAGAAAGTAATAGTTTCAGGAAAAAAATAAAAACTGGCAACATCGAGGCCATCACATGTTTATGGGAATTGTCATATGATATGCTACCAATAAACTCTTATATACTACTATATACAGTATACTATATTATGTAATAATTACGATGAACAAATCAAATGCAAATTTCTCTGATTCACGGCCCACCAGTCTTGCTTTAGACTAATGACTTTCATAAGATGGAATAGGTTACCACTTAAAACAATGGATAACCTATCTATTAGTGAGACGACCGTGACTTCCTCGAAATGCGAGCGCGTGAGAGATTCACTGAGGAATTTGGTCATTAGATTCTTCACGTAGGATATGTATCACAAACAACAATATTGACAACAATTCCCAACAATTACTTAATATCAATCATTGCATTTGAGCAAATAATTTAGACCTGCGTCAAAATAACTTAGGTATCATGCCATGATTTGGGATATTTGCCGAATTAGTCGTTCTCTATGGTCTACAGTATATATTGAGACGGTACCCTTATCACAGGCCCCTCCTCCCTTTTTTACCTTCATATTTGCATATGTTTAATGTTGTTATATGTTACATGATAACTTGTTTGTTTAATGCTTGATATTTTTATGTTTCAGATAAATAGAAATAATTTGCATTTGCTTTATTTATAATTTGAATTATCATAATTATAAATTACATATAATTTAATTTTACTTCTGAATATAAACTATGACTACTAGAAGCAAGTCCTCAAATGCAGCCTTTGGATATCCAACGGAATTACCAGCAGCCATGACTCCTTCGAAAGCAGATGTTGTAAGACACTACTTTTTTGTGCATCGTCGTGAAGAAGCTAAATCGAAAGGATCAGCAACTGCTAATGATTGTTACAGGGTTGTTGTAAAATATATTGAAGACATTTGGATGAAATTTTATTTTCCTACGATTCACACCAAAGGTATCTATCATAAGTCAGTCAACTAATAAAAGAAGCCTCAAAATTGAACAAGGTGCCGTCATATCGAAGAAATGAAAGTTTTGCCTTAAAAGTAGCTCAGTATGATGAAATGTTTGATCTATCTTCTTGTGAATGGTACGATAAGGGAATTGATAGGAAATCTTGCAGGTGTAAGGATAAAATACCAATGGCAGAATGGGAGTCTTTTGTGGGTTAAAAACAAAGAAAAAATCAGTTAAGACCAATTGATCGCATAGCTAGTTCAACAAAGAAGAGATCTTCAGCAAGAGCTCAAGAAGCACAAAACCGTCAACTAAAAGCACAAGAAGAAATGACTGAAGCCAGCAATGTTTCACCATCGAATTTATAGAAAATACCGAAGAAGACATGGATGTAGATTCAGAGAGTCAGGATGTACTGTACTGTAGATTATGAGGCCGATTTAGAATTGACTGAGAATATTCAGAACAGGCACTCCTATAAAAACCTAGCATTAACAGCAGATCGTTATCGTGTAAGTTGTAGAGCTGCAGCCGCAATAGTCAATGCAGCGTTAAAAAATATGGGGATCCTTAACCACACCAACATGCTTGACAGAAAGAAATTAGAAAGAGAAAGAAATCGCATGGGTGAAACAAGTACTGTTAGGTCTAAATCTGAAAATCTGAAGATGGAGTGCCATGGATTTGATGGAAGGAAAGATAACACATTAACTAAAAGTGGAAAGATAAAAGAAGAACACTATGTTATTGTGAAAGAACCTGGAAGCATCTATGTAGACCATGTCACACCAGATAATGGAACTGCTCGCTGCATAGCACAAGAGTTGATAACTATTATTACAGACTTGAACAGCACAGATACTATCAAAGCTTTACTGTGTGATGGTACTCCTGTAAATACAGGAAAAATTGGTGGAGCCATAAAACTGGTTGAAATTCATGTTAACAGACCAGTGCAGTGGTTGGTGTGCCTCTTGCATTTGAATGAGCTGCATTTTATGCACGTCTACAAAGCCATTGATGGTAAAACAACAGGTCCAAATACTTTTGTGGGTTCAATTGGGAATAAACTGGAAACAGTTTTAACAAAATTAGAGGTAGTCAAATATTCTCGCGAAAAGGGAAACATTAAAGAAATTCCAGCAAATGTTGTGAAGGAGCTAAGCAGTGATCAAAGATATCTCTATGATATGTGTCTGGCAGTGCAAACTGGAGACACTTCTCAAGATCCGTCAACTCGATCGCCAGGTACCCTTCACCATGCTCGCTGGCTAACTCTAACCAACAGAGTCCTTCGATTATATATCTCAACGCCAAATCCCGATAAAAACCTTGAAGATACAGTCAAGATTATTATGCAGTTCTATGCTCCAGGGTGGTTTTGGATAAAATCTCATCCTAATGCAACTGATAGTGCATATAACTTTTGGCATTTAATGTGCTTGCTTCGAAATTTAGATGAACAACATAGATCAATCATAGAACCAGTATTAAAGAATAACGCCTACTTTGCACACCCAGAAAATATACTCATATCAATGGTACATGACAAGAGACTAGAAATTAGGGAGCAAGCTATTCAGAAAATCATCCTTTCAAGAACGGGATTTTCAGGTACCAGAAACTTTGAATTACCTCGAACCCTCAATTTCCAATGTACTAACTCCACCGAGATGATCGACTGGCAAAAAGAGATCATTACTCCTCCACCGCTGCTAAACAATTTTAGCGACGATGAGCTACTACAGGCTCGATGTAAGCCACTGGAGATAGTTTCTTTCCATGCCACAGTCAAATTGTGGAAAGGGCAGTGAACATAGTAACAGAGGCATGTCAGGAAAGAATAGGATATGGCAACCGTCAAAAGTTTATCTTAAACTCACTAGAATCAATGCAAAAACTGCCCAAGTTTGAATGGAAAGCCCAATGGAATGAGTAAGAAACATGAAATAAAATTTCCTAATGATATTGAAAATTTCTTCCATTTTGATGTGATAAGGAACAATGAAAAAGTGAATTTAATTTTAACAAATTTATTATGCCTCTAATTTTTTCTTCTGAATATATTGTTGTACTTAATTAATTTTCCTAATACTGTACATTATTAAATAAAATATACGTTAATAAAGATTTATGTCATCAAAAAACCTGAATGTAGAGTAAGTCTCGTATAAATGGAATATTCTTCAATACAGGTCAAAAAGTGAAAAATTGTGCCAGGGGTAGGAGGCTTTAAACAGCGAAAATAATTTATGAGGGGGTTCCTGTGTTCCATTCAAACCCCTCACAATATTTACCTTTTCAATATAAAATTTCGACCCGGCCTAATGTACATTTACAATACATAGTACATTTATACGAATTATATGTATGGTGCTCAGGCTAATTGAGAAAAACATAAAAGAACCTTAACACAGTGTATTTTGCCGTTTGCCAAAAGCAAACAGTATTAAACAAATTTTACTTTAGGGCCTATAAAACATAAAATAAAACAGGGAATTTGTCAGTTTGTGTACTCTGTCATATTTAATCAAAGAAGTTTGGGAAATCTCGAATTATATCATCGAAACTCAGTTGATTGCGGGGCCCTCAAGCATGGGAGCCTGAGGCTTCAGCCTCAATAGCCTCAGTGATAATCCGCCACTGCATGGAGGCACTTGGTCGAGAGCACAATCCTTAGGAATGGAGCCTTTTTGTCGATTCATCAAAGTTAAGTTTGAAAGCTATACTATTGCACAACGGTAATATCTATCCTTCGGTTCCGATTGCACATAAAGTTCATTTGAAGGAATCATTTGACAATATGCAGTTACTTTTGAAACATATTGACTATGATAAACACTCCTGGCAAATCTATAGTGATCTGAAAGTGATTGCACTTCTTCTCGGCTTAGAGTTAGGGTACACAAAGTTCTCTTGTTTCCTCTGCGAGTGGGACAGCTGAGCTAAGGAGAGTTATTATACACAGAAAGAGTGGCCACTTCGACAAAATTTGGTTCCAGGACAGAAAAATGTTGCCCATCAACCCCTAGTAGATCCAGCAAAAGTTTTCTTACCACCTCTCCATATCAAACTTGGTTTGATGAAAAATTTTGTAAAAGCCATGAATAAAGACGGACCTGGATTTCTATATTTAAAACAGAAGTTCCTTAGGATCAGCAAGGCGAAAATCAAAGAAGGTATTTTTCTGGTCCCACAGATCAGAGAAGTGATAAAAGATTGCATTTGATGAGTCTTTGAATGAGGTTGAAAGAACAGCATGGAAATCTTTTAAAGAAGTGACTACGAATTTCCTTGGCAGTGTCAAATCATAAAATTATGTTTCCCTGGTGGTGCAAATGTTTAGTGCTTACCAAGCCATGGGGTGTAACATGTCTTCGAAAATGCATTGCCTGCATTCCCACCTGGAATTCTTCCCATCAAACCTTGGCGCTGTCAGCGATGATTATGGTGAAAGATTTACCAAAAATTCACCAAAAAAGTAAGAAAAGCGATACCAAGGAAGATATATCCCCAGTATGTTGGCCGACGACTGTTGGACACTTATAAGAGAAGCCTCTAGTACTGCTATAAGCGAAAATCAGCTGCAAAAACATTTTAGGTAAGGTACGCTTCTTTTTTGTATGATTAAATATACCAAAAAAGTAAGAAAAATCTGTCAATTTTCATTTGCATTTCCCTTAAAATTCATGGGTGATAGTTAAATTCTGTTTTCAGATTTGTAATCAGCGTACAAAAGTACATTGGAATCACATAATTCATGCGAAGGAGGAGAAACATTCCATTTTGTTGTTCAGTTAAATTTACAGTATTATTTGTATTATTGTAACATAACAGAAATTGTAATATTTTATAAATAAGTTTATACTCGTAAATGTAAATAAATAAAAAATAAATATCTTCACCATGATTTAAATTCTTTGTCTAATTTCAACTATTAGTTCTGTTGCGAATTTGAAATTAATTTATGATTTATTATTTATAAATATCTATGAAGCGATATTTTACCTTTAAGAGCCCAGTAAAGCCCAAAGCTTAAGGGCCAAATGAAATGAACTAGCCCAGTTTCAGAGTTATTTATTTTGTTAAAATTATTGTAACAACAAAAAATTTAAAATTTGTACTTCTTTTATAAATAAAGAATTATTGAATTGTTAATTCATTCATAAACTAAACACTTTAAGCATAAAAAAATAGTGATTTTTCCAACTTCGCCCATTTGGAAAGGGACGTGAATGAGGGGGAAACTATTTTAATTGGGGACTCTTTAGTGCGCCACATGGACACAGAGTTCGTTGAACGACATCCAACCAAGAGGAGGAGGGTCTGTCTCCCAGGGGCCAGGGTTGACAGAGTTAGAGACGAAGTGGATAGGATTGACGTTGCCTCCCATCACTCGATGTTGATGACGATGGAAAGGGGCAACGTCTCGTATAGGCCCGATACGAGAGTGCCTGACCTTTTGGAGAGATATAGGGGGGGTTAAATAGGTCCCTAAAGGCGAGGTCAGATATGTCTTTAGTTCGAGGTATTACCCGTAGGTACGGTTTGGTTCTTAGGATTACGTCTTAAACGATATTTTTTAATATTAATTAGAAGAGATTTGTGCTGAGGAAAATGTACCATTCGTAAAGCTGTGGTCAGAATTCAGTGATCCTAGCCTTTTTATAAAAGATGGGGTGCATTTTAATGAAATAGGTAATGCTAGGCTAGGTAGGTTAATTGACGAAAACGTACGAAGCCTTCTTTAAACGTTATGGGTCCGGGGAACGAGGGCCCGACGTGAAAAATAGTTTAAAACGCCAGCCCGTCCGTGGTAAAAAATAACTTAAACGTCTTTTATTGTAACGCGAGTAGTATTAGAAATAAATTAAACGAATTTAAGGCGATAATTTATTCTGGCAACTACGATGTAGTTGCTATCACTAAAACGTGGTTAAATACCGTGACTCGGGACTTGTTGTGGGAATTTGATATACCGGGTTTTAAACTCTTTACTAATGATAGGTTACATAGGATTGGTGGCGGCGTTTTGCTGTACATTCGTAATTCCGTTAGGGATATTGAGGTTAAGATAGATTTTCCGGCAGCAATTAATGCGATATGCGTTGAATTTAGGGCGCGTTGTCTTAGTTTTAATTTTGTTGTTGTTGATAGACCTCCCGTTCAACCCCTCGATACCGATACTAGATTTTACTCACTTCTTGGTAACTTTATTGACAATCGGAAGAGTATAATTGTCGGAAACTTTAACTGCCCTAATGTTAATTACGAGACTTTTACTGGTAATGAGGAGGGCTTGAGTTTGATTGAGTTCATGGAAGATAATTTTCTACGACAGATGGCTACCGAACCAACGTGCGGTGACAATATTTTAGACGTGGTGATGACGAACGACGAAAATATAGTCGAAGGTTTAGAAGTAGGCGAGAGTTTACGATGTAGTGATCATCAAATTCTTAGGTTTAAGATATTGATAGAAAAACCTAAGGATAGTAACGTAATAGAAGTCTCTGATTTTCGTAGAGCTAATTTTGATAGTTTTGTGGATAGGATGAGAGTAGTAGACTGGGATAACTTATTTATGGGTAATGACACAAATTTACATTGGGAGGCATTTAAACAAAGTTTTATGAATATTGAAAGGGAGTTTATTCCTCGGAGGCCCAAGCACGCTAGAATTCATTGTAGGTCCAAGTGGTAGATTAGGGAAATAGGCGAGTTCATAAATGAGCGTAACAGAGCGTATAGACTTAATAAGCGCAATGGCACGGCAGCTAACTTTAATAGATATATCGAGCTTAGACGTCAGGTTAAAAGATCAGTTAGGAATGCTAAGCGTAATTTACAGATACTTATAGCTGCGGATAGTAAATATAATCCAAAAAAGTTTTTTGTATAAGTCAGTAATCGTAAGCCGATAAAAGATAATATAAGCCCTCTCGTGGACACTAATGGCGCTTAGGCTTCTGACGCTCAGGCGATGGCGGGTATTTTCAATAACTTTTTTGCGACAGTTTGTCGGTAAACTTTTGGAATCTGTAATTAGGGATCGTACCATCGATCACTTAGAAAGTCGAGATTTGATTAATAGTAGTCAGCACGGGTTTCGACGCCATAGATCTTGTTTAACTAATTTGTTAGAATTTTATAACGAAATAGTGCGCGAATACGATAGGCATAGAGCGGGTGACGTTATTTATTTAGATTTTAAAAAGGCATTCGATAGAGTTCCCCATAGAAGATTAATTCCGAAAGTTAAAGCGCACGGTATACGCGGTCAGGTAGCTAACTGGTTAGAGGAATGGCTTCGTGCTAGGAGACAGATGGTCGTTGTTAATGGTAGTGAATCGGGGTGGTTGGTTGTAGGTAGTGGTGACCAACAGGGTTCAGTGTTAGGCCCATTGCTATTCATAATCTATATTAACGACATAGATGTATGATTGACTAGTAACGTATCAAAATCCGCGGACGATACTAAAATAGGCGGTAAGGTTGTTAACGAGGACGATAGAAATAGGCTCCAAGACGATGTAAATAGAATTATGGAGTGGACGGATAAGTAGCAGATGCAATTTAACGTAGACAAATGTAAAGGCTTGAATGTAGATTCTCGTAACAATAATTACACGTACATGATGGATGATAGACAGTTAGCGAGCGTTGAAAAGGAAGTAGATTTAGGCGTACGCGTATCTAAGGATTTAAAAGTTAGGAACCAGTGCCTGGAGTCTTGCGCAAAAGCTAATAGGATGTTAGGATTCATAGCGCGTAATTTCGAATTTAAATCGAAGAATATTATACTGCCCCTTTAGAAGTCCCTAGTCAGGCCTCATTTAGAATATGCCGTTAAATTTTGGTGCCCGTATTTGCGTGAGGATATTGATAGGTTAGAAAGGGTTCAGCGTCGTGCCACGAAACTAATTCCGTCATTGCGCAACAAGCCTTATGAAGATAGAATTAAAGAGTTAGACATGCATTTACTCGAAACTCAGAGATTAAGGGGGAGCTAATTAAAGTTTGCAAAATCGTTAATAAGATCGATAACGTAAATTTTGACAAACTGTTCACTTTGGATAATAGCAATACTCGTACTAACGGATTTAAGTTGCGTGGCAGACGTTTCATTACTAATATCGCTAAAAACTTCTTTACGTTTAAAGTAATTGATAAATGGAATAATTTTCCCGCGTCAGTCGTTAACTCTACCAGCGTTAATATATTTAAGAACCGTTTAGATAGGCATTTTAAAAGTATTAACGTTGTTTAAAATAAAAAAAATAGCAACAGGAGCTCTGGGGGTAGTGGTCGAGGATGAGTCTCTTGACGATTAATGCCAGCTTGTGACATGCCAGCGTGTGATGCCAGCAATAAAATTATTAAAAAAAAAATAGACTAACACGAACGTAGATGTAGCTCGTAGCGTAAACTAACCCACTTTTTGTTATACTCTACCTACTTTTTTTTCTTCTTATCTTCTTCTTGCATGTCTGTAACTCTTTACTTGCATATCCGTAGTTTGCATGGTATGACAGTGAGTTAAAACTGTGTTTGCATGGCTTGTAAGTGTTCTTATTTTACTTCTTTTCATCTTTCACCCCTCTCCTATTCTCTTCGACAATTTTTCCGACTTGTCGGCAGTGGCTGGCGGATGATGATGATGGGGAGTCTTTCTTTCTCTTTTTCTGAATGAATGTTAACCCACGAATGATAGGCTTTGTTACTTACTTAACCCCTTATTCTCCTCGTTTATCCCCCTCCTCTTTCCTTTCTCTCGGGCTAACCTTTGAGTGGATCTTAGGGTCTTTGTTCGCCTTAGCTTCTGTAGATCTGTAGATCCCACATCTCGTTATAACTTTGGGCTAGATGACCGTTCCCCTTGCCTGTATTCTGTGCAAATTTTCCCCAAAGACTATTTAGCAACAACTTTCCACTAAAGCGCTTGCCAGGGTTCTTAGCAATTTGGGCCCGGTCAAGCTTTATCCCTTCACGGTCGCGGTAGCGCTGAATATACGCCGATTTTTCATCTCCTGTCCGAACTCCTCGCGGATACCCTGATGCTTCTACCTTATCCTTCAAAAAAGTGTTTACGGGGCTCCAATAAACCTTAGGCCCCCACCCCCGCCCATGGCCTAAACCATTAGAGGTACAGTAAAACTAAAACTAAACATACCTTACAAAAGAGAATTTAATCCTGCATTTACTGAGAAACAATTAAAACTGGGTGTTCCCGCCATTGGCTTCCAAGACAACCTGAATTCGCTTTGGGTAGCTTGCCAAAAGTGACGTGAATAGATCTTGATCGTTACGCAAATTTGCTAAAACAGTTTTAATGTGTTGTATCATTGTATCCTTCGAAAATCGATTTGCTGCAGGTTTTTGAAACAAGAGACATTCAACCTTGTCCTTTATAACTGATCCAATGTGTTCACAGACGTTCAGGTCAGGAGAATTTCCTGGCCATTCTTCATTTCCAAAGAAATCGATCTCATGGTTCCGCAACAACTGTTGAGTGGCTCATGCCTTAAAGCAGGGGGCCTTATCGTGCAGAATTGTGACCTGATCGACATCCATAACATTGTTTGGGTTTCTTAGAAATGGAATGACATGCTGGGATAGAATAATATCACGAAAATACTGTCCATCCCAACTCTGACCATTTGGCTTCAGCACCCACATGAGCTTCTTTGCAGTGAACAAAACAAACACACCAACACAGTCTGGACTTTTTAATAATTCGCGATAATGTTCATTGTCATCGATTTCATCTGGTGTTGTGGCCCACACTCGATCATTTTAGTAGTTAGGCCGACGTGTTACGTAAACAAAAAATTCATCGAAGACAGCTAAATGCATGAAATCAACCACATCCCAATCTTCAAGATAATGGGCAAACCACATTCTGTCATCGATGTTAAGTTGAGTTTTTCTTGGCTTTGGAAGTTCATGCCAAGGCTTTAAACCTTGCCTATGACGGTACAGTCGGATGATCTCACCACTAACGATCTTTCCTCTCAACACTACGATCTCTCTAGAAAGTTTAGCACAGCTGTTTTTCCGCTTACGCGTACCGCTTTCAATGATGTCCTTTGTTTCCTGAGAGAGTGGCAAATTTGGGCGCCCAGATTTGGTTGTATCCATTTCACATTCATCAAAAGTTTTATTCCAATTTCTTTTGACGAAGTCCTCACTTCTTCGCAAGTTTTTGGCAACCCATGAACGTGTTATAAAAGTGGCTCCAGCATCACGAGCTTCCCGAAATGTTATTGCTCGTATGCGATCAATCACACGTTGCCTCTCCGAATCACCAATTAATTGAGAAGCCATTATATTATCACTTTATCAGCTAGAGTAATTTTAATACCTGCAATAAATAAAGAATTTTATATATTTTTATAATCACTAAAAACTATTTCGATATAAGTAAACATGTAACCTGCAAATGGGGGGGCTAAGGTTTTATGGAACCCCTTATATATGGCGTGAGCAGGTTGGGGAGCTTCTGAAAAACCCCACACCTCATATATCTTCAATATTCTGTAGCCATGGCGAACGGCTAGGGACATCTCAGGGCTTGTACATACACCTCTGATCTCGCGCTGATTGGTTCAATGATTACAATCCCCGTTGTTCTCCTCTGCGCACTTCACGCACAGGGGAAACATGAGTTTGTGGTCTATAACGACGGGTAAGATCAGCATCTATAAGTCGCTAGGGGGGAGCACGTCTACGGAAGAAAGACCGAAATAGTTCTTGTTAAAATTTGTTGAGAACTCTTGGATGGTGGGCAGGGCTGGTCTCACCAGTTTTTGAGGTGATCCTACAGGGTATGGATTGTTATTCATCATTTAGGGGTATAAATAGGGGTATACTATTTCTGACTCATCCATCCGTGTAGTTCACAATGTTGTAAATCGGAGCTGTCCCTCTTTCACATGACCCTAACGCAAGTTTCTATTGAGCAAAGTGACTTTAATACGATTAACCCGTTAAACACATTTAGTTCCCAGAGTGCTCCTATAGAATTCGTGATATCCAGCTCAGGCCGTTACTTTTTTATCCAAGCTGCGTGCATATGAACGCTAAACTACTTATAGCCCATTCAGATGCAACGGATTGCGATGATAAATACGTTGTATAGCCAGAAACAAACTTTCTATACTCCATATTCATTCAGTGTGATGTGTATTCAAATCAGGTCAACATCTCTACAGGAACTGGCTGTTATAACCTACGAGCCTATTAACTGCCGAGGGCTATTTTCAGACTAAAAACGAAAGCAGTATAAAGGACAAATTTACAAATTCTAAAAAGAAGATATACGAATGCTTCGGACGCCTGCATACAGATTTCATATTCCAGGAGAAACTGCTTGTGAATGGGATCGATATGAAAATAAAGCTCACTCGCACGAATCCTGAGATCTGCTTAAATCTGGGAGTTGAGCAAGAAGAGGGCGCAAAGCCCGTTGTGATTCATGTTATGGAAACATACCTTCGCGTACGCCGTGTGAAGTTAAGTTCGCTAAAACAAGTAGAAATTGAAAAAAATTTACTACATGCCACAGTAAAATACCCAATTAACAGAGTACAGATCAAACTATACACGGTGCCCACAGGGTTGGCCTCGAAACAGATAAAAAACATCGCCCTGGGAGCTCTAACTAAAAGGTTATTAATTGGAAGAAGAACGACTTTAATTTCGAAAATTTCGGCCTTCAAAATATAACCCTATATGTCAATGGCGTCGCCTTAGGCGGTACATTAGAAACGGATTATTCATCAGATGCTCTGTTCCCGCTTTGCTCGAGAGCATATAGTATATATATATAGTGTGCATATAGAGCACATATTGCACATAACACCGGTGCTTTTGATGAGCTAGGGATTGGTGTAACGAAGAAAGAATTCATCGAGCAATTTAACCTTTATCCGTTTGATATCACTCCTGACTTATTTGGTAGAGTAATACACATTTAAGTCCACAGCAGAGTGGGAACATCTCAGTCAGATTGGAATTCACGAAGCCGCTAGACACCCCTATTAGTGTACTGATATCCCTCGAATCACAAACTCTAATAGAAATTGAGAGATTTAGGGGCGTTGTCACAGACTTTTAGAAATGGATGCGAATACACTCCAGAGAGTAATGAATAGTGACGGAATCACGCGCTCCAAATTTGTCGGTGTGTTTGCGAAGAATGAAACATTGGAGATCCCGGCAACTAGAGACTGCGGCGCACTTATTCTAAATACAGATGTTAGCGGTGGTGAAGGACTTCACTGGATAGCCGTCTATTTTCAAAATAGGGAATGAATGTGTTGTTTTAATTCACTCGGGGCTTATCCTTGGAATGACCCTGTTATTGTAAAATTTCTCGAACAGTTGCACGTTTCCCAAATTGTCTTGCATCCTTACAGACTCTAGGGGTATTTTAGCAATGTATGTGGTATGTATCTTTCACATGATCCGGGGAAAGGAATTTACAATTTTTAAAAAATTATTTGTCCTGGGTCACACCAAACGAAATGATTAAATGGTGTGCAGAGAGAAAAAAAGCCGTTTCCAGTTTGTGCTCACTCGATGTATTGTGTAAAGTTTTAATCATATATATAAAATGTATATTGAATAATTGCAAAAATATTGTGTAAAATATAAATTGTCTCCAATAATGTTAATTTGTATGCTCTGTAACTTATTTAAAATGTATCGGCTACTAATACTGTAACTAATTTAAGTTGGATACAAAAAACTTTACTATTTTATAAAGCATTTATTATGATTTTACCATTTAATAAATTGATGAAAATACACAGCGTCTTCTTCTTAACCGAAACGAAAAGAAAAAAGGCTTACATGAGTTCTCCTATGATGCAGCAATCACTGGGTTGGGTGTCCAGTAAAACTTCAACCTCCAAATCTCTGTCGGCTATTTGTGTTTCTTCAAAGAAAGCTATCACGAAAAGTTTCTAAAACACAAGTCAGTTCTTCATCGGACATTAAAGAAAAGCGGCCACGGTTGTAGACAGAAAATTATTTTTGGCTGTTCATAAATTTTTTTAATAATAGCCATATTGTGTGGTAGGACGACTACTAGGAAGAGAGTTACAAGGAGTTACAATAGGAGAAAATGCTGAATAGGGTATCCGGATCAAATAATAAACATCAAGCAACGGCCTAACTGGGCTCAAAAGGAAGATTAGCTGGGTATGCTACGCGCATCGTCCGCCGACACCAGGTCTCGAATCCGGTCGAATAGGTTTACACTTCAAAATGCGTTTATTATGGCTCCTTATCAATTAACACTTGCAAGGATTCTTCATTAAGCACTGAATGATACGATGTGTGTGTGTATATATATATATAGAAAGAGAGAGTTACAAGGAATTACAAGTACACTAATTTACAGCGCCGGAAATACTTTTATCCTAGTTAGGCATACTGTGCATCGCCTACCGTCACCGGGTCTCGAACCCAGGACCGCTGGAATTCACTACCTTTAAAGTTTTCGTAATTCTAAAAGCCTACCTGTAGAACTTTGTATAAATTTTTTTAATTAATACGCAATTATTTCATAAACAAAATAATTTGAAAATTCTTTCTCTAAATACTTAATACAGTACATTAATTTACAGAGCTGGAAATACTTTTATCCTGTCTGGGATACGACGCATCGCCTGCTGGGTATCGAACCCGGAACATTTGAAAAAGTTTTATTACACGCTACAGAAGTTAGTTTGCAATTTCAGGTAGATAAATTTTCCTACTTACTTTTCAAATGTGCTTCGTTCACTCTGTTGAACGTCACAAAATTCTTCCACGGCTTGTGTCGAAAGAAGATTTCCTCCGTTGGCGGCTGCGAAAAGTTCAAGTGTGGCCCCGGCAGAGGGGCCACCGACTTCAAACACCTGTCAGGAACATTAGAGTTCTGACTGATTGGAAGTGTCCATGCTTGATGGTATACCGTTTTATTCACAGGTAGAAATAGCAAATGTTATGGCACGATTTGCTCGTGGGTCCCATTTATACATGTGGTACGACGCCTATTTGTACCCAGAGATTAGAAAACCAATCACCAGCTCGCTGACTTCCTGATTGGACATACAGTGGGCGGTGCTTAGCCTTTTCTATGATAGTCAACTCTGCGCATGCGCAGGACGGAGAGATAGAGAGAGATAGGAGAGAAGTTTTCAGTGTATATGTAAAGCATTTCATAAGGCAAGGTTGTTTTTCAATAAACTTTAAATGTTATTTAAGTTTTCCTTATGAAATATTATTTAACATTTAGGAATCCTAATATAAAAAGAATCAGCCTTTTATAATGTATTAAATATTAATATATATGATAGTGCGAGTATCTTTATATTAGTAGGCAACTATTATATAATTCGACGTCTTCTGAAATGTAATTTTATTAAAGTTCAAAGAGAAGACGATCTATGTTCGATTCTTGAAAAACAACCCACCCTTATAAAACGTTGTTTATTCTCTACGCTTAAATTGATTTGTAAATGGGTACTGGAGATTTTAAGCAACTTTTGTGCTACATGCCATATTTATTGGGTATGCCTCACTAAAACTATAATAGTTTAGAATATTCTAAGTATATACGAGTTTAATTGGTTTAGTTCAGTTTAAAAATGCTAAATTTTAGAGTTTGGGAGAATTTAATATAAAGTAAATAATGAATTGCGTCTGGTGCTACGATAGTTCGAATTAGTCTTCTACAAATTGTGCAAATTGCTTAATTAAATCTATGCATAACGCAATCTGGCATCTAATTATAAAACATGATGGGGATAAAGGCGAAAAATTAAATAGTTACCTTTAATTTAATTCCTATTTTGTTTAAAAAATTATATTAACGTTTTTTATGCTATAGTTTAAGGATATAATTGTGTCTTAAAGATAAATTTGTATTTAATAACCCAGAAACAAAATAATTCTTCTTGGGTGAAAGAGGAAAAAATGAATAAGTTACCCCGAAATACAATCTATTTTTAATATAAAGTTATATTAATATTTTTAGTAATAAGGTTTAAAGATATATTTGTCTCTTAAAGATAAATTTGTATTTATTAAGCCAGAAACACAATAAATCTTCTTGGGTAAAAGACAAGAAATGAAATACTTACCCCTAATTTAATTTCTATTTTGTTTTTAAAATCATATTAATGCTTTTTATGTTATAGTTGAAGGATACATTTGTTTATTAAGGTGAAAATTTGTTTGTATTAAATTTAGTTTATCATATTCGATTTTTTGTTTAAAAGATCGCACGCCAAACGTCAAATTGGCCTTGTGGTGGTGGTTTTCCGCCGTGAGAAGCTCAATAATAGCGTTGCCCTTTTTTGAGACCTTGTCGGTCTATCAGGAGCTGGTAAGTAAAAGCTGTGGGTAAGGCGGCTTTGGTCAGGTGTTGGTAAGTAATGCCGTAGATACGGCGGCTGTGTAATACTGTGTTACTGCTGAGAGGTCTTAAGGTCTAGACGATTCGTTGTAGCTCTCATCTCGGCTACGTGGTGATGATGGGATGAGATCCTAAAAGTCTATACTTAGACGATTGGTGGTTGTGGAGCTGGTTGTGGTGATGGTTGTGGGGAGGTATTCTATTTGTGTGGTAGTTATTCGGCATGTTCTTATATATTTTGCTATTGGGACTTTACATGCATCTGTTTATATACGTTGTGTGTGTGTATGCGTGTGTGAGTGTGTGTGTGTGTTTAATAATAGGGGATCTATGAGAGTGTATACATAGTCGGGGAGTGTATGTGCGTGTGTGTCAGCTTTTAATTCACTCGAAGGTTACTAATACATACACAAACCTAAACAAGACATTTACACCTTCTAAGCTTAATGGCTGATTAAGTCAACTGCCAAATTGCTGCTTAAGCCAACTGGCTTACTTACACCTTCTAAACCAGGTGATGCTGTCAAGAGCTTTATTATGTATCTGGGTCTTCCAGGCGAAGGATGGTCTCTCTCTTCTCTCCTCCTTTCTCTCTCTCTTAGGTTAGGTATAACCCTTTGAGGGGAGAGGACATCCCACCTTCTCCCCAAAAGTTAGGGTTTAGGTCAGGGTCACCCCTTTGGGGGAGGTCATCCTCCCTTCTCCCCCCGAAGCTCCTCTTCATGCAATTTGAGGGTTACCCCCTCCCCCTTGTTGCATAACCCCCTCCCCATTACCCTTTTTCTTTTTACCCCTACTCCTTTGCAGCATTACCCTCACCCCCATCCCCTTTGCAACAATGATCAACATTGCATATGCACTCGAACATTTTGCGGTCATACTACTGATATATATATACTGTATATTATATATATATATATATAATATATATATATATATATATATATATATATATATATAACTCGAATAAAATTCCTAACTTCCAGCGCGCAGACTTTTGTAAATTTAGAAATGAATTGTCACGCGTCAATTGGGAAAACGTAACGGGACCCTCCAACGCAAAAATAATGTGGGAATCGTTTGAAACAGTAATGAGGACTATAAATGAGATATGTGTGCGGAAGTAAATAAGAAGCCCTTATGGTTTACTACGTACATATCTCTAAGGCGTGAAGCGAAAAGCGTAATAAAAATGGCCAAGCGCGATTTGAAATTTCCATAGTTTGTGACTAAAAAGAAAACCCCAAACGATTTTTTCAGTACGCCAATAATAGGAACCCAGTAAAGAGTGTCTTGGGACCGTTGAACAATTCTGATGGTGGGCTAATTTCTGAAAACAAGCAAATGGCTACTCTGCTAAACAATTTTTTATGTCAGTTTTTACTATAGAAGATGTAACGAATATCCATACGGTCAGAGGCGTAATACCTTTTGATAATAGTGACACTTTAGATAATATTGTAGTGAATGAAAGGGAGGTACTGCACTATATTTGTAAAGTGAAAACGCTTAAATCACCGGGGCCAGATTCCATATATCCCATACAACTAAAAGAATTAAAAGAATGCACTGCTGTGTTGCAAACAAAGATTTTTAATCTATCTATTTCTGAGGGGTGCGTACAGATAATTTCAAGTTAGCAAAAGATCAGTCCAGTCCAAGAACTTGTTGTGTCAAGTTGGTGTACATTTTTTTTAAATTTATAGTTTGCTCAGGTCAGTCAACATGCCTCGACAATGTAAGAATGACCTCTGAAAGCAGTTCTTTTGCATAATGGTAATATAATGCCATCCATCCCCATTGCCCATTCCGTCCATCTAAAAGAGACATATGACAATATGGATATACTACTGAAGGCAATCAAATACGACAGTCATCAATGGAATGCTTGTGGAGATCTAAAAGTTATAGGAATGCTTATGGGTATGCAGTCAGGATTCACAAAATTTTGTTGTTTCCTTTGCCTGTGGAACAGTCGCGCCACTATAGAACATTACACCAAAAGTGACTGGCCACTTAGGTATACATATGTCCCAGGGATAAGCAATGTCCAGTCTGTCCCTTTAGTGGATCCCCAAAAGATCTATCTGCCACCTCTTCACATTAAACTTGGTTTAATGAAGAATTTTGTTAAAGCAATGGGTAAAGTCAATTCTGAAGGGTTCCAATACCTTTCAAGGAAATTTCCGAAGGTTACTGCAGCAAAATTGAAGGAAGGAATTTTTGTTGGGCCACAAATAAGGGAGGTTTTGAATGACACTGAATTTGAAAAAGTCCTAAGTCCGCTGGAATTGAAGGCTTGGCTGGCGTTCAAATGGATATGTGAAAACTTTCTTGGAAGCAACAAGTCACCTGCGTATAAGGATGGAGTCAAGAACCTCCTTGATGCCTTCAAAGAAATGGAGTGTCGAATGTCATTAAAAATTCACTTCCTGCATTCCCACTTAGATTTCTTTCCTGAAAACCTTGGTGCAGTGAGTGACGAGCAAGGAGAGCGCTTCCATCAAGATATTCAGATGATGGAGAAGCGCTACCAGGGATATTGGAATGAAAGCATGATGGCGGACCATTGTTGGATGCTGTATCGTGACAATCCAGGCCAAATTTACAAAAGGAAATCACACTCACAGCGCTTTTAATAAAATAATGTATATATTCTTTATTTATAAGTACATTGAATAAGGTATATGATGTATTTGTTGTTTAGCATTCCTAAGTGTGATCTATACATCCATAAATTTTCTTATAGCAATATCAAAAACTTAAAAATATCAAAACCAGTGTATCTATATAACTCTACGTGCTAGAAAAAACATAAAACCAGATTCGGAATCAGCGCGAAAAGTGCATTAAGAAAAGTGTGATCATGTTTGTGATGAGAAAAAAAGTTTCATTTTGTTGGCCAGTGTAATTAGCGATTCTATAGTCGAACACTTAGAATTGCATAACTTAATTAGAAATACGCAGCATGGTTTTAGGCGAAACAAATCTTGCTTAACTAATCTTTTAGAATTTTTCCAAAGCGTGGTTGAAGTTTATGATAATCATCGGGCGGTTGATGTAGTGTATTTAGATTTTCAAAAAGCGTTTCACACCGTACCGCACAAAAGACTCGTTGAATAAACTAAGGCTCATGGAATCAGGGGTGTAGTAATAAACTGGATAGAAGAGTGGTTGCGAGGTAGGAAACAGAGGGTGGTCGTTGATGGAACGGGGTCGTCTTGGGCTAAAGTAGCGAGCGGCGTTCCTCAGGGTTCTGTATTGGGCCCCTTGTTTTTCTTATACTGTATATATTAACGATTTAGATGTCGGCCTAGTCAGTATACAGTTTCAAAGTTTGCGGATGACACTAATTTGGGTGGTACGGCGATCAATGACGAACTTAGAGGTAAAATCCAGGAAAATCTGAATAAAATCGTAGATTGGTCAGTTACATTGCAAATGAGATTTAACGTCGATAAGTGCAAAATTTTACATATAGGTTCGCGTAACGGTAATTTTGTGTATAGTATGTCAGGGAAGGAGTTAGCAACCGTAAAACAGGAAAAAGATTTAGGAGTTATCATCACTGGTGATTTAAAAGTGGCGAAACAAAGTACAGCAGCGGTCAAAAAAGCAAACAAAGTGCTAGGTTTTATAGCTCGGAATGTTGAGTACAAATTGCGCGATATTATTGTTCCTCTTTATAAATCACTAGTTAGACCCCATTTGGAGTACGCGATCCAATTTTGGAATCCGCATATGCGAAAAGATATAGACAAAATCGAAGGAGTTCAAAGACAAGCAACTAAGATGATTCCGTCGCTTCGGTCAGAGTCGTACGAGGATAGGCTTAAGGAGTTAAAATTGACTACACTCGAGACTAGGAGGCTAAGGGTTGATTTAATCCAGGTTTTTAAAATTATGAATGGGTTTGATAACGTAAATAGAGATAGCTTTTTCGAAATAGCACAATATAGTAGAACTAGAAATAACGGGTGTAAGCTGACAAGTATAAGGTTCGAGACAGCAGTTGCCAAAAACATTTTTACGCATAGAATAGTAAATAGTTGGAATAGTTTGCCGGTAGAAGTAATTAGTAGCACGTTTATAAACATATTTAAAAATCGACTATATATATATATATATATATATATATATATATATTATATCTTTCCTTAATAAGTAAGGGGAAACGCTGTTGAAGGGTTCGACGCCTGAAATTTTTTTCCATTCCAATAATATGACGTCAGACACACTTATATATAATTAGGATATGGCATCCCCACATTTTTAATTATATATATGTAGAGTATATATGAAAATTATTTCACGAAAGTGTCACGTTTATAGTATTTATTATGAAAATAACCGTGAAGGAAAATCAAAAACGAAATAGTCTCAAGCGCTTTCGTATAATAACATCCTCAGAAACACTGAAATTAATAATAATATCAAGTTTACATATAGTTCACAAACAAAATACACAATAATATGACTGATGCAAAGAATATTGGAGGAGGAGCATACAATCCACGAGGAAGAGCTACCAGAGTTTTAGCTCCTTCCCACCTTATTGTTCCTCTTTATAAATCACTAGTTAGACCCCATTTGGAGTACGCGATCCAATTTTGGAATCCGCATTTGCGAAAAGATATAGACAAAATCGAAAGAGTTCAAAGACGAGCAACTAAGATGAAGATCTGATCTGAAAGAATTGAAAATAACAGGATCGAGTGAAAAAGACCCTGGCTGAGATCGAAACTGTTTGTAACAATATTGCTCGAGTGTAACAAAAGTGAAGAATTTTTCCAGTCACTACAATGGGACAACTCCTCTGACAAATGGACGAAAAGGGCATTCAACGATTGTCCCATTCTAGCGGAATACTGATGCTGTTTTCAAGTGTGTTCAAATCTTTTTCCGTTTGTCCAATGTAAATGGAGTCACATTGTTTACAACTAATTTTATAGATAATGCCTGAATTATTGTGAGGACTATTCTTTATTATAGATAATGCTTGAATTATTGGTAGGGCTATTCTTTATTATGACATGTTTTACAATGTATGTTGTCATATGAAAATATTACATTAATGTTAAAAAATTTAAGTACATTAGCAGTGCCTAAAAAGCCTGAAAAAAAAAAAGAGTACTAAAATATTCTTCGACAAAGTGCGAGGGTTATTATTCACACGTTAGAAGGTTCGTGTGAGGCTTCCCAAAAAGCAGGTGGGAACACAAATCGCTTCCAATATTGTTGAAATTTTTTAACTCAGCATCCATGTATTCCGGGCTGGCGTTGTCAAGAGCACGGAGAAACATAAAAGGAAATATGGCTTTTTTGATGGGAATGTCTTGTCTGGAGTAAAAGTGTACAGACCCTGGCCAAATTATTAGACTCAGTGGCTGAAAATTTTCGTTAATGAAACAACCTATATTTTTTCCATTTTATATTTATTTTTACGTATATTAGGAACTTCTAAATTATTTGCTACTTTCTTCTTAACAAAATGTGTGAGTGTAGATGTGAGTGTAGATGTGAGTGTCAGTCTTGAGGGGTGGGGGCGACAAAGGGGGAATGTGGTGATAAGGAAATCTAGCCTCGCACGTCATCTGTAATACCTTGTGTTGTTTACCATTTATTTCAGTTTCAAAGCACTCTCTACACTGAGTGGATGTTGTTTCACAAATAAGCTTAAATTTGCTTAAATTAATATACATTTTATGCTGTACTATAGTTTAGTGTGTGAAATTTTAACTGTATCTTGCTACTTTTCAGATTTGTAGAGTTATTTTCTTTGTTCTTGTTCTAATTGATAATATGGGCCGATTGTGTGATATTACACCACATAAAAAGGTGCGGATTAGTGGTTTATTGATTGCCGATACTTTTTCACACAGAGAGATAGCGCGTAAACTGAATGTGTCTCAATCAAGTGTCCGAAGAATCTCGTCAGTCTAGTCAGTCTCGTCAGTCTCGTCAGTGAATCTAATAATTTGGACAGGGTCTGTGCATAGGACAAATTGTTTGTCCTGGTCTTTCCCTATGTCCACGAACATCCAAAACCGGGATTAATTTGCTTTGTTCCATTTCCAAAGTAAACCTAATGGAGGGGACTTCATTATTTAACTGAACAAGGAAATTATCCAGGTCACACCTCATGGACCAGATATACAAAATATCGTAGACGTACGGCAACCATGGGATGCCAACCCCAGGATTCTCAGGATATAAGTTACTTAAATAAAACTCCATAAAAATATTGGAGAGGAGGGGCGACAAAGGATTGCCCATGGCCATCCCAAAAACCTTTTGATAATATTGACCATTGAACGAGAATTTGCAGTCTTTGATGCAAAATTTAATGAGCTCCAAAACAATGTGTGTAGGTAGTGGCAAATCATACCTATGCAATGCTCGTGAGAGAAAGTCGAGCATGTTGTCAATTGGCACTTTTTGAAAAATGAACAAACATCGAAAATGATTAATCTATAGTTGGATTCAATGCGTATATTTTTCAGTATTTTTAGTAAGATGCGTGAACTTCTTTACATGTGAATCAGATATAGTTCCGAGAATAAGGAACAAAACTTTGACAAGCCATTTGGAGACTTTATAAGTAATAGAACCCACAGAACCAATAGTAGAGCGCATAGGGTTGCCAGGTTTGTAGGTTTTTATAAAATCGTAAAGATAGGGAAGAGAAGGCGAAGTGGGTGTGAAAAGCAGAATTAAGTCCTTATGATTTTTGAGAGTACATTTCAGGGCACAATTGAATGACTTGATTACGTCATCATGCGGGTTGTTCCAAAGCTTTCTGTATACTGCAGGGTCCTGCAGAAAATCATTAATTTTTCTAATGTACCGTGTTTAGCTTTGTCCATAATAACTATGATATTAAACTAGTCTGCTTTAGTAATAAAGAGATCACCATCTCTTTTTAAATGTAAGAGGCGAAATCGTTTTCGAAAATTTTCTTCGTAAGTGCTATTCACAGCACTATAGACAAGGCTTTTAACTATTTACCAAAGACTGGGAGAGTTTACACTGTTTTTCAAAATAAGTAAGACTAAAACAAATTTGTAAGAAGGTTTTTTAACAATGAAAACGACATACCAAATCCAATGACGTTTTATGCATCGTCGCTATGTTTTTCGAAGAAAGGTTCAAAACACACTTTGAACTTGCGTTTTTACTCCAGTTACTGTTTCGAATGAGACTCTTACATAATTTTGCGATTCAAAATGTTACGAAGTGAAGAGGTTCTACTCCGCAACTCGTTGTAAACTTTATCAAACGAAGGTTGGATCCATGGTTGGCGGATAACAGTCACAAAAATACGTTCAGCAATGTTTAAATTTCTGATGGTGGACCACTCATTTTGGTTGGTGACTTCAGTATGTGTCTGTAAAATTAATCTGCAGTTCAAAACACACTTTGAACTTGCGTTTTTACTCCAGTTACTGTTTCGAATGAGACTCTTACATAATTTTGCGATTCAAAATGTTACGAAGTGAAGAGGTTCTACTCCGCAACTCGTTGTAAACTTTATCAAACGAAGGTTGGATCCATGGTTGGCGGATAACAGTCACAAAAATACGTTCAGCAATGTTTAAATTTCTGATGGTGGACCACTCATTTTGGTTGGTGACTTCAGTATGTGTCTGTAAAATTAATCTGCTGAAACTGTTAAGCCATACCCAGTCTTTTTTCGATCGACCCTCTTATTTTGAATTGTTTCAGATGAAATTTAGATAATTTAGATTAAACTCTGGTAGCTTTTCCTCATGGATTGTATGCTCCTCCTCCAATATTCTATGCACCAATATCCAATAAATATACAATTAAACACGTGTACTCAAGCTCGTATAAGTGTGCATGTAATGGTGTCGTGGAACGCATTCTTTTTCTTTTTGTTTTTCCCTTCTACTCCAGATGGAGAGAGTATTTTAGTTCCGGGGTTAAACCTTAACCCTAAAGAGTTTTTAGGTACAGCCTAGTACTAGGCGTAAGATAGAGGTGCTGTATCGTAATATCTCCCCCACAACTTCTCCAGATGTCACACTTATGGACAGTTGGTTCAGGAACTCTACTGTGGATTTCTTTACTGCCCCTGTTGCCCCCACTACTATTGGGGTGATCTGAGGTTCCACATTCCACATTCCCCTTACTTCGTGTTTGAGTCTCTGGTATTTTAAGACCTTTTCCCTTTCATAGTTCACCACATTCCAGTCTGCTTGGACTCCTACTTCCACCAAGAGGCACTTGTTTCCCTCCTTCTCTCTCAAAACTATGTCTGGTCTGCATCCTGATACCCTGATGTCAGTTGGTATCTCATGATCATATAGGAGGAGCACTTTGTCATTGTCTTCTATTCCTTTTGGAATATGTTCCCAGTGTTTTTCTGTTTCTAGCCTTATTTCATATTTCTTACACAGCTTGAAGTGGATTAGCTTGCAGACTGCATTGTGTCTGTCTGTCTAGTTTCCTCTGTGCAGGAGTATTTCACATCCCGATAGTATGTGACTCACAGTCTCTGGGTTCTTTGAGCACAATCTGCACATCTCACTTTCATTTCTGCCCACAATATTCCTTTTGAACAGTTTGTCCGTAGTGCCTGGTCTTGTACTGCCTTCACCAGCCGTTCATCTTCTGGTCTCAGTGCCCCTCTTACCAGGAACTCCACGGTTTTATCCCTCTCTATGTATGCTCTGTTCAGCACGTCCTCTTTGTATACTTTGCTGAACTTGTGCTCTTCCCAGTTCTTCTCCTTTTCTTCTGATCTTTTCTTGTTATACCTTCTTTTGATGGTGCTTATCTTTTCCATGAGAGGTTTATTTGCAATGTCTTCAAGTTATTCAGGTCTTATGCCAGCATCTACTACATAATCATTTGCATGTTTTGAGAGTAATGTTGTTTGAGGTTTTTCACGTTCATGGTCTCTTACAAATCTGACTAGCCTTTCTTCTCC
>JAJOZX010000785.1:1147500-1197500 GCA_023014485.1 Bathynomus jamesi
ATTTCCCATTCATGAAATATAAAAGGATAGGAAAAAATATATGTATACACCAGGACAAGGGGGGCACACGAGAAGATCAGGAGCAGGTAAAAATGCTACTAGCTTTAGCTGATGAATTTATGTTAACGCAAGAAATAACAGAAAACACAAGAAAAAACAACTGCCTAGATTTGGTATTCACAAACAACAGTAATCTAATTGATAATGTAGAAATATCCCCAACTATGATATCAGACCACAATATCATTGAAATAACAACTAATATAAAGGCAACAGGAAAGGAAAGAACACGCACAACAGAAAGAAGCAAATTCGAAATTTTTAATTTTCACTCCAAAGCTATAAACTGGGAAGATGTGACATCCAGCATGGAAGTAATAGATTGGAAAACCATTTTCGAGGCCAAGACAACGGAAGAGATGCTAATGACGTTAGAGGAGAAGACGTTAGAAATTGCGGAAAAAATGTCCCAAAGATACAACAAAGAGAAAACAGAAGCAGGTTCGTAAGACAAAGGAGGGCATTGTTCCGAAAGAGAAAAAGAGTGACTGCAAAATTAAGTAATTGTAAAGATAACAACATCAGAAAAATATTAAAAGATAAACTAGAAACTATCGATGTCGGCATACAGGAACAAATCGAGAAGCATACAGAAAAAGAAGATGACGCTATAGAAGCGATAAGGAAATCCGACAAAACCCCCACACGAAAAAAAAACCACCGACAAAACCCCCGACGACAAAACACCCACCGAAAAAAAACCCAGCGACAAAAACCAGACCCCCCCAGCCTTCGTTAGATAGCCTTGTAATCGTTTTTCTTTTTCTTTTTCCTTGTGGATTTGCAGCATATATATATATATATATATAACGTAAAGAACGACGCTTTGTATAGGAGAATATTCCGCGCAAGATGAGAGTGAAAGAACGAAACAAATGAAAAAATGAGGTAACCACCCGCGAATCGAACCCGGGATCTTCCGATTGCCGGTCAGATATGATAACCATTACACCACGGGCCTCACTCAATCAAATGTCGTATTTCCTCTACATGCGCGCAGAAACCAATGCCCCAAAGGGGCACCTCCCGCATGCCGTAACATTATATACATTATAACTGCAAACACGCAGTATAATTAACGTAAAGAACGACGCTTTGTATAGGAGAATATTCCGCGCAAGATGAGAGTGAAAGAACGAAACAAATGAAAAAATGAGGTAACCCGTGGCGTAATGGTTATCATATCTGACCGGCAATCGGAAGATCCCGGGTTCGATTCCCGGGTGGTTACCTCATTTTTTCATTTGTTTCGTTCTTTCACTCTCATCTTGCGCGGAATATTCTCCTATACAAAGCGTCGTTCTTTACGTTAATTACACTGCGTGTTTGCAGTTATAATGTATATAATGTTACAGCATGCGGGAGGTGCCCCTTTGGGGCATTGGTTTCTGCACGCATGTAGAGGAATTACGACATTTGATTGAGTGAGGCCCGCCGTGGTGTAATGGTTATCATATCTGACCGCCAATCGGAAGATCCCGGGTTCGATTCCCGGGTGGTTACCTCATTTTTTCATTTGTTTCGTTCTTTCACTCTCATCTTGCGCGGAATATTCTCCTATACAAAGCGTCGTTCTTTACGTTAATTACACTGCGTGTTTGCAGTTATAATGTATATAATGTTACAGCATGCGGAAGGTGCCCCTTTGGGGCATTGGTTTCTGCGAACATGTAGAGGAATTACGACATTTGATTGAGTGAGGCCCGTGGTGTAATGGTTATCATATCTGACCGGCAATCGGAAGATCCCGGGTTCGATTCCCGGGTGGTTACCTCATTTTTTCATTTGTTTCGTTCTTTCACTCTCATCTTGCGCGGTATATTCTCCTATACAAAGCGTCGTTCTTTACGTTAATTATACTGCGTGTTTGCAGTTATAATGTATATAATGTTACGGCATGCGGGAGGTGCCCCTTTGGGGCATTGGTTTCTGCGCGCATGTAGAGGAATTACGACATTTGATTGAGTGAGGCCCGTGGTGTAATGGTTACCATATCTGACCGGCAATCGGAAGATCCCGGGTGGTTACCTCATTTTTTCATTTGTTTCGTTCTTTCACTCTCATCTTGCGCGGAATATTCTCCTATACAAAGCGTCGTTCTTTACGTTAATTATACTGCGTGTTTGCAGTTATAATGTATATAATGTTACGGCATGCGGGAGGTGCCCCTTTGGGGCATTGGTTTCTGCGCGCATGTAGAGGAATTACGACATTTGATTGAGTGAGGCCCGTGGTGTAATGGTTATCATATCTGACCGGCAATCGGAAGATCCCGGGTTCGATTCCCGGGTGGTTACCTCATTTTTTCATTTGTTTCGTTCTTTCACTCTCATCTTGCGCGGAATATTCTCCTATACAAAGCGTCGTTCTTTACGTTAATTATACTGCGTGTTTGCAGTTATAATGTATATAATGTTACGGCATGCGGGAGGTGCCCCTTTGGGGCATTGGTTTCTGCGCGCATGTAGAGGAATTACGACATTTGATTGAGTGAGGCCCGTGGTGTAATGGTTATCATATCTGACCGGCAATCGGAAGATCCCGGGTTCGATTCCCGGGTGGTTACCTCATTTTTTCATTTGTTTCGTTCTTTCACTCTCATCTTGCGCGGAATATTCTCCTATACAAAGCGTCGTTCTTTACGCTAATTATACTGCGTGTTTGCAGTTATAATGTGTATATATATATATATATATATATATATATATATATATATATATTGACGATTGGTTAGGTTAAGTCGTACTGTTTTCGTTCCATCCATAAACCAAATATCGGACTTACCTAAACGTTGCATACATTCTTCTGTAGCAAACACAATGACTCGATTCCTGGCTTCAATGCCACTATCGTGGCATTTTTTAGTATACATATAGCCATTGTAACACAGCTTTTCGCCACCTTTATTATTCCGAATGACTTCCATGATGGGTAAAAACGGAAAGAAAATATAATTTGAGGTGAAAATTTCAGAGATACTGCTGCAGTGAAGCTTATTCAGAAACTGAAACTGAAATTTCTCAAAACCTATAACCTAGACTCTGTCACCTTGACCTTGAATTTAAATACACATTATATATTTATTTTTGTGAGTGGGGGTTTTGTCGCATTACCCTATTTCGGGGGTTTTGTCGGTGGGGTTTTGGTCGCCGGGGGTTTTGTCGCCGGTTTTTTTTTCTTGTGGGGTTTTTGTCGTACATTCAAGCGATAAAGGCTAACTCAAAGTACTTCTATAATTTCGCAAAAAGAAAGTCGAAAAACCAAGCGACTATCGGACCTTTAAAAAATGAGAACAGTGATTTATCTGATGATCTAACAGAAGTATCTGAAATATTAAAAGCTCAGTATGAATCATCTTTCAGTATCCCAAAAACTGACAAATTGATATGCGATAGAAACGCGTTCTTTGAAGAAGAACCACAATGGGAAAGTATAACGGATTTCGACTTTACGACGGATGATATTACACAAGCCATAGGGAAACTAAAACACACTCAGCGGCAGGACCGGATAAATGGAATGCCACACTGATCAAAAAACTGCAAGAATGCAATCGCTGAGCCCCTATACTGGATATGGAGACGATCATTAGACACGGGAGAAATACCGGGCATCCTGAAGAGCGCGAACATAGTCCCAATATATGAAGGAGGAGATCGATCCGAGGCCAAAAACTATAGGCCAGCGTCGCTTACATCTCATCTCACTAAAATATTTGAAAGAATAGTTAGACAGAAAATCTATGACTTTTTGGAAACTCAAAAAATTCAATGATAACCAACACGGGTTTCGATCAGGCAGATCATGCCTATCACAACTAATGGAACACTACAACAACATTATTGATTCACTTGAAAGTAATGAAAACTATGATGTACTATACACAGACTTTGCTAAAGCGTTCGACAAGTGTGACCACGGAATCATAATACATAAACTGAAATATATGGGAATAACAGGAAAAGTAGGGAAATGGATATATAATTTCCTAAGTGAGCGGAGGCAAGTCGTTACAGTACAAGGAGTATCTTCATCAGAATCAGAGGTCCTCAGCTCAGTACCACAAGGAACAGTATTAGCTCCAGTACTCTTCATAATCATGCTAACTGACATAGATGAGGACGTTACCAGAGACAGCACAGTAACATCCTTTGCGGATGACACAAAGATCAGTAGAAAAATAAGAAACCCAGAAGGCATAGGATCTCTACAAACCGACATAAACAAAATCTACAAGTGGACTGAAGACAACAATATGAAGTTTAACACCGAGAAATTTCAGCTATTGCGGTACGGAAAACGAGAAAACCTAAAGTCCATGGAATATTATACCCCAAATGGACAGGAAATTCAGAGAAATTCCAGAGCAAAAGATTTAGGGGTTGTAATGACGGATGATGCGAAATTTGAAACACAAAATAAGATAGCAGTAAACAGAGCAAAGAGAATAACGGGTCAGATATTGAGAACCTTTAAACGAAGGGATAGGAATGTAATGATTCCTCTACTGAAAACCCTGATAATACCCAAATTGGAATACTGCTCGGTCCTAACATCCCCATATAAAAAAGAAGACATTAGACAGCTGGAGGGGATCCAAAGAAGCTTCACAGCCAAGATCAATGGGTGCAAAGAACTAAATTACTGGGAAAGGTTACGAGAACTAGACCTATATTCACTGGAAAGGAGAAGAGAGAGATACACCATTATTTACACTTGGAAAATAATGGAGAAACTAGTCCCTAATCTTACTCTGAATCCCATAATTCCCCAAACAACGGTGGAAAGTAGAAGCGGTAGACTGTGTCGTATTCCCAAATTGAAGGCGAGACAGGGAACATCCTTAACCCTGAAAGAAAATAGTTTTGTAGTGAGAGGACCAAAACTGTTTAATCAGTTGCCCAAAGACCTAAGAAACACGAAGGGAGTTGCAGTGGAAATCTTCAAAAGAAGACTAGACGCCTGGTTCAGAACAATCCCCGATGAGCCGGCGGGTGTACCTGGCTATGTGAGGTGGAGAGCGCAAGAATCCAACTCACTACTTCACCAGGCCAACTCGAGAGGAGGGGCGACAAGCTTGACCGTCGCGAAATGAGAAATCATCGCGCGGAACCTTTGTAAGGTTGTAAGGTTATATATATAGATATATAATATATATATATATATAATATATATATATATATATATATATAAAACCTTATATATATATATATATATACACACATTGCTTATTAAAATTCTTAATAATTTGAAAATGGATAACTCTGTCATCATTACAAAACCGGACAAGGGTAAAGGAGTAGTATTCCTTGATTCAAGAGTTTACATAAACAGAATAGAGACAATTTTGTCGGATACGTCTAAATTTAAAAGGGTAAAAGAGAATGTTCTGTCTAAATTGCTAAAATTCGAAGATAAACTTAATAGGTTTTTGCGTAAATTAAAAAATAGTAATATTATTGATGACAACACACACAATTTTTTGTTTGCTTCGGGTTCTAATCCAGGAATTCTATACGGTTTACCCAAAGTCCATAAGCCAAATTTCACACTAAGACCTATTCTTTCGGCCTGTGGTACATTCAACTATAACTTAGCCAAATTCTTCGTTCCCTTGCTTTCAAAACTTACCTATAATGATTATTCCATTAACAACTCGTTTGATTTTGCTAAAGATGTAAAAGAGATCAATCGTGCCGATTCTCTTACTATGGCCAGTTTTGATGTCTCGTCATTATTTACTAATGTCCCGTTAAAAGGAACATTAGATATCATACTAAACAAGTTATTTACAACTGGTAATACTATTATTAATGGCCTCACTCAGACTCAATTTAAAAACCTCCACGAAATAGCGTGTTGTGATAATCTTTTCTTATTTAACAGCAACCTTTACAGCCAAATTGATGGGGTAGCTATGGGTTCCCCGTTCAGCCCAACACTAGCAAATGCATTTCTCTGCTATTACGAAGAAATTTGGTTGAAAAGTTGTCCTAATAGTTTTAAACCAGTATATTACAGAAGATACGTGGATGACACTTTTTTAATATTTAAACATCCTTCACACGTAAAACTTTTTCTTCATTATCTTAATAAACAACATAGTAATATTAAATACACATGTGAAAACGAAACAAATAATAGTTTACCTTTCCTGGATGTTCTAGTTAAATGGGCTAATAACAAGTTCCAGACCTCACTATTTAGAAAACAAACTTTAACTGGATCTTTTCCAGTTTGTGTACCGTTCTTCAGTTAGCCTTCTTCAGTTAGCTTTATAAGGCTAACTAACGAAAATATCATGACCTAACCTAACCAATCGTGAAGGGCGTACAGTTGACCTAACGATTGGTTAGGTTAGGTCGTGATATTTTCGTTAGTTAGCCTTATAAAGCTAACTGAAGAAGGCTAACTGAAGAACGGTACACAAACTGGAAAAGGTCCCTTTTACTGGTTTGGGAACCAATTATTTAAGTTGTATGTTTTATAAATATAAGATTAGTGCAAGAGTAACATTATTAACAAGGAGTTACCGGATTTGTTCAGATTACTTTTCATTAAACGAAGAATTTAAATTTTTAAGACAGTACTTTATTAATAATTACTACCCTTCTAATCTTTTTGACAACCAATTAAAGAAATTTTTAAATAACACTTTTAATACTAAACTCCCCATAACCACAGTACAAAAAGAAACCAGATATATTAATTTACCTTTTTATGGTTATTTATCATTGCGTATTCGAGGTGAAGTGTCCAAACTACTCAAGTCTAGTTATCCCCAAATAAATTTTAGATTCGCCCTCGTTAACCCACTTAAATTATCAAATTTGTTAAAGTTCAAAGACAAATTCCCCAAAACTGTATGCCCTAATGTTGTTTACAAATACACGTGCGACAAATACACATTTGGGCTTATCAGTCCGTACCAACCGTCCCCTCAGTAGCCCACCACAATCCGCAATTAGAAACCATAGTAATGAAAACAACCATCCCCTTCACAAAACTCGGTTCGAAATTCTAACCAGATCCAATAACCTTATAGAACTCCGAATTTTAGAATCTTTGTACATCTATAGAAACAAACCTTCCATTAACAATAATAGCTCTTCCTACAAATTACAGCTCTTTTAACTAACCAACCGATTTTCATAGACATATCATACCTTCTAATTTACTGCCCATACAGTTTTCCCTGTTTCTGCCAAGTATGGAGGTTGATGTAAACATTGTGTATTTATCAGTTGAGGTAATTTTAATTTAATTTTAATGGTTTTAATTTTTTGTAGTGATGTAGTGATGTAATTTTAATGATTTTAATTGTGTACTGATGTAATTTTCATTATTCTCATTTTTGTTTTAAGGTTTTAAGACTTATAATTCACTGATGATGACGAAAGATTTGTCGAAACGTCTGAAGTATAAAAAATAACGGAAATGTTTGCTGTTGTGTTGGTCCTTCTTTTCATATATATATATATATACAGGGTGTCCCATAAGTCCGGCATCTTAGGAGAAATTCATATTTTTCTATTTCTACAGGCCATAATGTCTGTGAGCAAAGAAGAACGAATCCAGATAATTCTACTCATAGGAAATCGGAGTCAAAGAGAGGCCGCTGCTGAATTTAACAGACTGCATCCAGACCGCGAGCCAATAACACAGAGTTGTGTTAGCAGACTTGTTGCAAAGTTTAAGGAAACAGGATCCATAGAAGATAAACCACGCAGTGGACCTTCAAGGAGGTCCACTGACGATGATACAGCGACTGCTATCCTGGCTCATTTTAGCAGAAGTCCCAATAAGTCTCTTCGGCGATTGTCCGCCGAGAGAGGAGTGTCGAAAAGTAGCATCTATCGCATTCTTCAGGTTCACAAATGGCATCCATATAAACTTCAGATCCTACAGAAATTAAGCGAAGATGATCCCGACCGACGGATGGAATTTTGTGAATGGGCGACGGAACAATATGCTCAGGATGCCAATTTCCCGTCCACCATTCTGTTCAGTGACGAGGCTGTTTTTTATGGAAATGGTGAGGTAAATCGACAGAACACCCGCTTCTGGTCTCAAAACAACCCTCACTGTTATACCTCTTCAAAGGAACAAGGTGCATCTCGGGTGATGGTATGGTGTAGCATTTGGAAGAATCGCGTCATAGGCCCCCTCTTTTTCGATGAACATGTCACTGGAGGCACCTACCTACGTATGCTCAAGGAAGAAGCATTTCCCAGTGTCTTGAACGAGGAAGGAAATTTCCCAACATGGTTCCAGCAAGACGGCGCTGCTGCACATTACAGAACCCAAGTAAGGGAATACCTGTACCAACAATTCCATGGTCATTAGATAGGACGTCGAGGGCCTGTGGAATGGCCAGCTAGAAGCGCGGATCCCACGCCCCTAGATTTTTATCTCTGGGGGCCACTTGAAAGCCCTGATATACGCAGAGAAACTTAGGAGTGTTGAACATTTGCGGCAGCGCATTATTGGGGCATGTAACACCATTACTCCTGACATCATTCACCGTGTGCTTCCTGACTGGGTATCACGTCTGAATTTGTGTATTGAAAATATTGGTGGACATATTGAGCACGTTCTGTAAATAAAAGCTTTTGTTTTGCCTTTTTTTCTTATTTTTCCTATGATGCCGGACTTATGGGACACCCTGTATATATACAGGGCGTCCCAAAAAAATGTATACACACTTTAAATAATTATAAAGGCAGTGTTTATTAAAATACATTTCATTTTCAAAATGTAATAGAATCTACAGACATTATTTAATTGTTTTGTCAACGCCTGTTTTCAAACTGACGTCCGTTCTGGTCCAGGCACTGCTGATAACGCGAAGCAATGGAATCGCAAACATCACGAAACATTTCGTTTGGTATTTGTGTGCATTCTCGTTCAATGGCTGCTCTCAATTCAGCGACTGTTGCAGGTTTTATAGCGTAGACTTTGTCTTTTAAGTATCCCCATAAAAAAAAAGTCTAGTGGCGTGAGGTCTGGTGAACGCGGAGGGTATTCTACGAAACCCCTTCGTCCAGTCCACATCCACATCGTGCCAAGTACCACTCGCAATACTCCACTCTTCGGTCCGGATCATCTTCATTAATAGCATGGACTAATCTTGGAATGTAACTTTTCCATTGACAGCGCTTCAAAATGCGTTGGACAGACGATTCTGAAATTCCTACCTCACGACTCGCTTGCCGCACAGATTTTCTTGGACTTTGGTGATACGTTTCCAGTACTCTTTCTTGCTTTGTGGGGCTTGTCGATGTCCGTGGTCTTCCGGAACGCTTCTTGTGGACATTCTGAACAGTTCCATCGGCTAATTCCATCTCTAATTCGAGTGATGGTAAGTCGCGTTGGTGGATCTGTTTGAAACTCCCTCCTAAACTGTCTTTGCACTTCAACTGCGTTTTCACACTTCCAGTAGCAGTTCAAAGCTTAGTCTGACTGCCATTATTAATTCTAATGGGTTTAACTTGGAAAGAAAGAAACATCAATTGAGCTATCAGCTGTTAAAGTGTGTATACATTTTTTTGGGACGCCCTGTATATAATAATGTTATAATGTTTCAAACCAACAAAGACCCTAGGATCCACTCATGGCTGGTCTACCTAATTGTGTTCGTAATTGTGTATTGCGCATGTCCTCCGTGGTGGCGGAGAGGACGTACAATTTTACGTGGGTTCCTAACCACAACGCCTTAATTTTACTACCTTAAACCATACCCAATCTATCACCATATGCGTCTAATCGATTTTTAAACATGTTTATAGACGTGCTACTAAATATTTCAACCGGCAAACTATTCCACCTATTTACTATTCTATGCGTAAAAAAGTTTTTAGCTACTGCTGTCTCGAACCTTCTACTTGTCAACTTACACCCGTTATTTCTAGCCCTATTATATTAAGATTTTTCGAAAAAGCTATTTCTATCTACGTTATCGAACCCATTCATAATTTTGAAAATCTATATTAGATCACCCCTTACCCTCCGTCTCGAGTGTAGTCAATTTTAACTCCTTAAGCCTATCCTCGTACAACTTTGACCTAAGTGACGGAATCATCTTAGTTGCTTGTCTTTGAACTCCTTCGATTTTGTTTATATCTTTTCGCATATGCGGATTCCAAAATTGGATCGCGTACTCCAAATGGGGTCTAACTAATGATTTATAAAGAGGAACAATAATATCGTGCGATTTGTACTCAAAATTCCGAGCTATAAACCCTAACACTTTGTTCGCTTTATTGACCGCTGCTGTACTTTGTTTCGCTACTTTTAAATCACTAGTGACTATAACTCCTAAATCTTTTTTCCTGCTCTACGCTTGCTAATTCCTTCCCTGACATACTATACGCAAAATTACCGTTACGCGAACGTACATGTAAAATTTTGCACTTATCTACGTTAAATCTCATTTGCCATGTGACTGACCAATCAACGATTTTATTCAGATCTTCTTGGATTTTACCTTTATGTTCGTCATTAATCGCCCTACCAACCAACTTCGTGTTATCCACCTGACGAACGCCGCTCGCTACATTAGCCCAAGACGACTCCGCTCCATCACCGACCAGCCTCTGTTTCATACCTCGCAACCACTCTTCTATCCAATTTATTACTACACCCCTGATTCCATGAGCCTTAGTTTTTTCAATGTCTTTTGTGTGGTACGGTGTCAAAAGCCTTTTGAAAATCTAAATACACTACCACGCCTTGAAACAATTCTAAAAGATTAGTTTAGCGAGATTTGTTTCGCCTAAAACCGTGCTGCGTATTTCTTACCAAGTTATGCAATTCTAAATGTTCGACTGTACAATCCCTAATTATTGATTCCAGTAGCTTACGTACAACAGACGTTAAACTGATTGGCCCATAATTTCCTGCCGCACCTTTATCGTCTTTCTTAAAGATAGGTGTTACATTTGCTAACTTGAAATTATCTGGTACGCACCCCTCAGAAATGGACGCATTAAAAATCTTTGTTAGCGGTACAAAAATGCTTTCTTTTAATTCTTTTAGTTGTATGAGATATATGGATTCCGGCCCCGGTGATTTACACATTTTCATTTTATCAATATAGCGCATTATCTCCCTTTCACTAACCTACAGTTTAACGTGGAATCCGAACCACGCCCCATCAGCAGCCCAGCGTTTTAACCACTAGGCCACCTCGGGTACCCATTTACCTACCAACCACTTTTTTTATTGTGTGGAAGGATGAACAGCTGGGTTTTGCTGCGCGCCGTCTGCCACCGGGTCTCGAACCCGGGGCCGATGGATTCGTGGTCAGCGACGCTAACCACTACACCACCGAGGCCGATATATATATATATATATATATACTATTGGTGCTCAATATATTTTGCCCCACCCCTTTCTCTTAGCTAAATAATAGTCCATGGGGATGAGATAACTTTTGGGTCTGTAAATTTGAACTTTCTGCGCTTCACATAACCGGATTTTTCCAGTTTGAACCTCCCCTTCTTGTATAAAACCGCTTTTAAACGTCCTTGTATAAAACAGACGTGAGGTGCGTCGTAAACAGAGAGCTGTTATCGAGTTCTTAACCGCAGAGAATGAAACAGTTGGAAATGTTCAAAAACGTCTACAAAATGTTTACGGAGATGCTGTTGTTGATCGAAGCACAGTTGGACGCTGTTCTAAACGTGTGAGATCATCGGAGAGAGGAAGATGATGAGCTACGCAACGGTCGCCCGGCATCAGCTGTGACATCTTACACTGTGCAACGTGCTAACATGCAACGTGCTAACAGCATCATTCGATGAAATCGGCGCGTCACCTACAAGGAGCTAGGAATTAGTGAAGGAAGTGTGAATACGATAATTCAGACACTAGGATACTCAAAAGTGTGTTCACGGTTTGTTCCTCGAGAAATGACTGTAGATCACAAAGCCGCCCAAAGAAAAGAAATTGCTTTTGAGTAGTTGGTTCAATACGAGACAGAAGGGGATGACTTCCTTTCACGAAATGTAACTGGGGATGAGACTTGGGTACACCACTTTGAACCTGAAACAAAAAACCAATCCATGGAGTGCCATCACGCAGACTCCCCACGCAAGAAAAAGTTCAAAATGGCTCCCTCTGCACGAAAGGTTATGGCTACCATCTTCTGGGACATGAAAGGGGTGATTCTGTGGACATTATGAAGAAAGGACAAACAATCAACTCAGAGGCATATATTGCTACCCTACACAGACATATAAAGCGAGTTCAACCAGAGAGAAAACTGGAAGACGTCCTTCTTTTGCACGATAACGCAAGACCACATAACAGTTTCCAAACAAGAGAGGCCATCACAAAAATGCGCTTGATTGTGTTACCCCCACTCTCCATACAGCCCGGATCTGACACCTTCAGACTTCCATTTTTTGGGCCAATGAAAAATGCTATTCGTGGAAGAAAGTTTCAGAGTGAGGATGAGGTTGTTGAGGAGGTTAAGAGGTGCCTCCAGCGGAACCCAGCGGACTTTTACCAGCAAGGAATAAAGGTCCTTGTTTCGAGGTGGAGGAAAGCCGTAGAAAAGGATGGAGACTATGTGGAAAAATAAAAACTTGTAAAAAAGGTATGTTACTGCTTGTGTACAAAATTTCTGGAACTTACAAGGAAACTTGGAAAGGAAAAATAAGGTGGGGCAAAATATATTGAGTGGCCCTCGTATAATATATATATATATATTAGGGTGGCCCTTAGTTGTATGTGATTTTCTGAAATGAAATATTTTTCATCTCCCAACCTCCAAAGTTGTTCTAATCCATGTAAAAATGCTCTGTGTAAAGTTTCAGCTCAATCAGACAATATTAAGATGGCCCCCCAAAGGCCCTAAATTTTCAGATTTTAACAATATTGATATTTTTTCATATAAAACCGTTTTTATCTTCTTTACAGTGTTTTATTCGAAAGAAATATAGAATATGATCGAAAGAGAATTCAATTTACAATAAATTTAGTTATAACCATTATTTACTTAAAACCAAAATTGGACGAGATATTCACGGAAATTGAAAAGTATCATAAGTGCGTAAAAAAACCGCTTCTGGAAGGTTCTAGAAAGTTCTGCGCCTGCGGCCTATATAAGCGGCGTAATTATTTGTTGTAAATAAAATTCACTTTCGATTATGCTTTGTGATTATTTTCCCAAACAAAGTTTGCAAATGAATTATAAAGGTTTTATATTAGAAATACCAATTATCGGTGAATTTTGAAACTTTAGGGCCTTTGGGGGCCACCTTAATATAGCCCAATTGAGCTGAAAGTTTGCGCAGAGCACTTTTTATATATTGCAAGAAGATTAGGGATTGGGAATAAGTAATGTCAAAAGTTGAAAAATAAGGGCCACCCTAATATATATGTTAGGCCGGGTTGAAAATGGGAAGTTTTTTTATTTCTTAAAAAGTACACAATGTTAGAAGTTTCATTTTATCCTCTCCACAAAATATTAAAATATCAAGCATGTGCTGCCCATGCTACACGTAGCACATACCCCCCCTTTTTTACCCTCATGTTTGCATATATTTAAATGAGAAAAAATTATATTTCTTAAAAAGAGCACTATGTGGGAAGGTTTTTTTTATCACTTTAACAAAATATTAAAAAATCAAGCATGTGCTACCCTACTACCCCTATCACATGCCCCTCCTCCCTTTTTCACCTTCATATTTGCATATGTTTAATGTTGTTATATATTATATGATAAGTTGTTTGTTTAATGCTTGATATTTTTATGTTTCAAATAAATAGAAATAATTTTTCAGATAAATAGAAATAATTTGCATTTGCTTTAATTATATTTTGAATTATCATAAATTATAAATTACATATAATTTGATTTTACTTCTGAATATAAACCATGACTACTAGAAGCAACTCAAATGCAGCCTTTGGATATCCTACGGAATTACCAGCAGCCATGACTCCTTCAAAAGCAGATGTTGTGAGACATTACCTTTTTGTGCGCCGTCATGAAGAAGCTAAATCAAAAGGATCAACAACTGCTAATGATTGTTACAGGGTTGTTTTAAAATGTATTGAAGTCATTTGAATGAAATTTTCTTTTCCTACGATTCACACCAGAGGTATCTATCTTAAAGTCAGTCAACTAATAGAAGAAGCCTCAAAATTGAACAAGGTGCCGTTACGTCGAAGAAATGAAAGTTTTGCATTAAAAGTAGCTCATTATAATGAAATGTTTGATATCTCTTCTTGTGAATGCTATGACAGGGGAATTGATATATATATATATATATATATATATATATATATATATATATATATTAGTGGTGGACCGGATATCCGCATCCACATTATTTTTTACATCCGCATCCGCACTTCTGACTGCGGATGTTATGCGGATATTACCTCTAATAAATTATGCAATTTACAATTAAATTAGCTTATAAAGTAGCTTATAAGGCCCAGTCATGCACATTTCATGTAAAGTATTAATTATTAATGAACAAACAAATATATAAACCTCAAAATATAAATACCTGGTAACACAGAAAATTGAATGAAAGTTGTTTCATTGAATTTTCTGTGGCTGAAACTCTTGAGAAAGTTATTATTTTTATCATAATGAAAACATTATTATTAATTTTAATTCTTATGCATTGCCTGCCATAATAGTAATATCACGAAATTTGAAAAATTATGTCATATATTCATAATTCTGTATTATATTGATAGATTAACTAAATATCCGCATCCGCGGATATTTAAATTAAAAATTCGCATCCGCAGATGTAGAAAAATTGACATCCGGTCAACCACTAATATATATATATATATATATATATATATATATATATATATATATATATGCTGCAAACCCACAAGGAAAAAGAAAAACGATTCCAAGGCCTTTCGTGTATTCAGAGCTACAACTCGTCAGGGAATGAAGAGAGAAGGCAAGATGCCCATAAATATATACAACGTAGCGGAAACCAAAGCAATTAGTACATACTTAACAAGAGTTAATGAGAGGCAAAAGGAATTTTAACAAGATATTGCCAATTTTATACATCCCCGCTCTGTTAATGAAATTGTTTTTAAAATGAATAAATGCATATTCTAGAATATTTCTTTCTATTATATCTCTGTTTTCAACAAGCGCTTTAGAACTATCCCACTTGATGCTATGATTACATCTATACATATGGTTAAACAAAGCATTGGAATTATTAGCTGTTCTACAAGCATATTTATGCTGTTTTACCCTAATATCTAACGTTTTACCCGTTTGGCCTATATATACTGAGTTACATTGTGTACATCCAATCGAATACACACAACCAACAACATTTTCCGGGGTATTCTTTATTCGGCGTGATTTAACAGTATTACTATAATTAAAGACTACATTGATGCCAATTGCTTTAAGTAAAGTCGGAAGATACTGAAAATTAAAATGGTAAGGTAGGCTAACGATATTTTTATGCTCAAATTCCTTTAGAGTTACATTATTATAATACCTATTCTTGGCTTTCCTAAGACAGTTATCTAAAAATGAAATAGGATAACATAATTTAGTACCAATATTCATGATATTGCATAACTCGGAATCTAAAAATTCAGGACTGACAACTCTCAATGCTCTATGAAACAAAGCAGAGAAAATAGAGAATTTAATCGAGGGATGATGGTCAGAATAAAAATGCACATAGGAGGTATTATTAGTAGGCTTGCGATAGACTTCAAATTTGAACTGATTAGAGCATCTCCAAATTTTTAGATCCAGAAAAGATAGGCTTCCATCATTTTCTTTTTCAACTGTGAACTTAATAGATGGGACTAAATTGTTGAGCCTACCAAGAAATAAGTCAACATCCAAATTATTAGGCCAAAGGCATAAAATATCATCTATATACCTGTCCCAAACCAGGTTAAAATTAACAATCGAAGGCAAAATTCTACTTTCAAAAAATTCCATATATAAATTAGCTAGTACAGGTGAAAGGAGATTTCCCATCGCCAATCCAAACGACATAGCATAAAACTTATTTTCAAACTGAAATTTACAATCTTTGACACAAAGCTTAATTAACTAAATAAGAGTGTTGTGTTGAACAGGGAAAGCATATTCAGAGATCTTATCTTTTAAAGAGTCAAGTAGGTCATCAACAGGAACTTTTGTGAATGACGAGCATACATCAAAGCTTACCAATTTGAAATTAGGGCCATTAGGAAACTTCAGTTTGTCAATAAGATCCATGCTATTTACAATATGTGACTTAGAAATAGAACTCACTAACAGCGTTAATAAACTAACTAACCATTTAGATAGCTTATAGGTTACGGAGCTTACTGAGCTAACAATAGGCCTCATGAGATTATTAACTTTGTGTGTTTTTACTAAGCCGTAGAGATATGGTAGTGACGGAGTGATACTAAGAAACTGCTGAGAAAGCCCATTATAGTTATTTTTTAATATTTCCCTTAATTTTCTCTTAAACATTTTATTAACATCCACCAGTGGGTCTCTATATAGAGGTTTGTACGTGTCGCGATCACTCAATAACGTATTCATCTTTTCAACATAACTGTTTTCGTCCATGATGACGATCGAATTAGATTTGTCCGCTTCAGTAAGATGTAATGAATCATTATTTTTAAGTGTTTTTAGGGCTTTTTCAAACGTCAAAGGATAATTCGATTCATGCCTCGTATTAAAAGCATTATAAAGGGTGTCAGGAAATGATTGCCCCCCCCCCCCCCCTGTACAGAAGAAACTGAAAGGAATAGAAAAAAACAGACAAAACCACGCGAAAGAGCGTTTAATTTTGAATAAAAAACACTTGTTTTAATATCGGGTGTTGCCCCATTTGCAGCTCTGACGGCCATTAATCGACGGGGGTATGATCCCAGAAGTGTCTCAAAGAGATCGGTATCATGACTCATTTCTTCAAGGACTTCGTTGATCTTTGCAGTCATAATTTCTGTTGAATACCGATTCTGAATGGGTTGTTCCAGCATTAAGGACTCCACCCGATCCTTCATGATGGATCCGACATGTTCACAGACATTAAGATCGGGAGAATTGCCAGGCCATTTATTATTTCCGAAAAAATCAATGTTATTGTCCTTAAGCAGTTGTTGAGTCGCAAGTGCTTTCATACAGGGGGCTTTGTCGTGAAGAAAGGTTGCCTGTTCAACATCCAAAACACACTCGGGGTCTTTCAAAACGGAATTACATGTTGGGCTAAAATTACATTTCGAAAATAAGGCCCATCCCAACTGGTTCCTCTTGGTTTGATAACCCAGATGAGCTTCCGAATAGAGAACATAATGAAAACACCCACACATGCTGGATTTTTTACTATTTCTCGATACTTCTGGTCGTCTGGGACTTCATCAGGAGTTGTTGCTCAAACCCGATCATTCTGAAAATTTGGTTTTCTGGAGACATAAACGAAGAATTCATCGCTGACAACCAAGTGAAGGAAATCGTCTTCCGTCCATTCATCAAGATAATCACAAAACCATAGCCGATCTTCAATATTAAGATCACTCTTCCGTGGCTTAGCTATTTCATGCCAAGCACTCAAGCCTTGGCGAACTCGAAATTGATGCACAAGTTGCCGATTGACTATCTTACCACGACGGATAAGTATCTCTTTCGCTACCTCAGAGCAGCTCTTCTTTCGGCGCCGTGATGCAGCAAGCACAATGTCTTTCGATTCTTGAGATAATTTCTCCGGTCTTCCTCCTCGAAATTCTGTTTCACAATCTTCAGGATTCTTATTCCAATTCCTTTTGACAAAGTCTTCTGATCTTTTTAATCTCTCAGCCACCCAGTGTCGAGTTATGAAAGTTGCACCAGCTATCTCTTCTAGCTTTTGCTCTACAGGGGGGGGGCAATCATTTCCTGACACCCCGCGTACACACGACATTTGGCTAAAGTCACTTTCGGATATATTACTGTGTTTTTCAAATTAATAAAAGACTTAGCAATCAGTAAACTGCTGGGCTTTCGCATTGAATAGTAAATAGGTGGAATAGTTTGCCGGTAGAAGTACCATAATTAATAGCACGTCTATAAACATGTTTAAAAATCGATTAGACGCATATGTTGATAGATTGGGTATAGTTTAAGGTAGTAAAATTATGGCTTTGTGGTTCGTAACCCACGTAAAATTGTAGGTCCCCTCCGCCACCACAGAGGACATGCTCAATACACAATTACGAACACAATTAGGTAGACCAGCCATGAGTGGATCCTAGGGACTTTGTTGCTCTGAAACATTATAACATTATTATATATACTGTGTATATATAATGTCATAATATTATAATGTTTCAGACCAACAAAGACCCTAGGATCCGCTCATGAATGGTCTACCTAACTGTGTTCGTAATTGTGTATTGTGCATGTCCTCCGTGGTGGCGGAGAGGACCTACAAATTTACGTGGGTTCCGAACCACAAAGAACATAAGAACATATGAAATTTTTATAGTGGGCACACTGGGGGCCACTTCGGCAAATCGAGGTGGCTCCACTATGTAAAAATTGCCTTTACATTGGCAACAACCAATTTTTACAAAACAAAATAATTATCATTTTAAAACTAATTAATTATCAATTTAAAACTAACGATAAAATCACTGGATCCAGAGCATCAAGTCATAATAGACTACTGTCCACAAATATGTTACACTCTATATCTGTTTATAACTGACATGCAAATATATCACATCCAAAGAATCCAGTCAATTTCATTACGGTATCCATCAATACCAGTACCTTGCCAACCAAAAATAAGTCACGGTCCATATCAATTGCGGACCAAGTCACAATTTACAACCATATACATTACAATATATATACTTAGGAGGAAAAGTGTAGGTGTGGCTGTAAAGGCTGTACACTAATGTAGAAATGTGTGTGCACCCATTATGGGTCACCCATTTAAAGGTGTTTGTGGGGCAAGTGAAGATCATGAGTTTTTCAATACCTCACAGTACTATGGGGGCACCGCTCGGCAGAGGAATCTCTTTAAATGGGGTGTGTAAGGACAGAGAGTATCCCCTAACCCAAGATGCTGCCTCCCTATATCCCACAACACTTGTAAAACTATGTTTTCTTAAATTTGTTCTACATCTTGGCTTAAATAATTTCATACTATGACCTCTAGTCTGGTTATTGTGATCTTTAATGAAAAGAGAATCAAAATCTATCTTATCCAACCCTTAATTTTACTACCTTAAACTATACCCAATCTATCAACATATGCGTCTAATCGATTTTTAAACATGTTTATAGACGTGCTACTAATTACTTCTACCGGCAAACTATTCCAGCTATTTACTATTCTATGCGTAAAAAAGTTTTTGGCAACTGCTGTCTCGAACCTTCTACTTGTCAACTTACACCCGTTATTTCTAGTCCTATTATATTGAGATATTTCGAAAAAGCTATCTCTGTCTACGTTATCGAACCCATTCATAATTTTGAAAACCTGGATTAGATCACCCCTTAGCCTCCTAGTCTCGAGTGTAGTCAATTTTAACTCTTTAAGCCTATCCTCGTACGACTTTGACCTAAGCGACGGAATCATCTTAGTTGCTCGTCTTTGAACTCTTTCGATTTTGTCTATATCTTTGCGCATATGCGGATTCCAAAATTGGATCGCGTACTCCAAATGGGGTCTAACTAATGATTTATAAAGAGGAACTATAATATCGCGCGATTTGTACTCAAAATTCCGAGCTATAAAACCTAACACTTTGTTCGCTTTATTGACCGCTGCTGTACTTTGTTTCGCTACTTTTAAATCACCAGTGACTATAACTCCTAAATCTTTTTCCTGCTCTACGCTTATCAACTCTTTCCCTGACATATATACGCAAAATTACCGTTACGCGAACCTATATGTAAAATTTTGCACTTATCGACGTTAAATCTCATTTGCCATGTGACTGACCAATCAACGATTTTATTCAGATCATTCTGGATTTTACCTCTATCTTCGTCATTAATCGCCCTACCACCCAGCTTCGTGTCATCCGCAAACTTTGAAACTGTACTGACTAGGCCGACATCTAAATCGTTAATATATATAAGAAAAAGCAAGGGGCCCAATACAGAACCCTGAGGAACGCCACTCGCTACATTAGCCCAACACGACTCCGCTCCATCAACGACCACCCTCTGTTTCCTACCTCGCAACCACTCTTCTATCCAATTTATTACTACACCCTGATTCCATGAGCCTTAGTTTTCTCAATGAGTCTTTTGTGCGGTACGGTGTCAAACGCTTTTTGAAAATCTAAATACACTACATCAACCGCCCGATGACTATCGTAAACGTCAACCACGCTTTGAAAAAATTCTAAAAGATTAGTTAAGCAAGATTTGTTTCGCCTAAAACCGTGCTGCGTATTTCTAACTAAGTTATGCAATTCTAAGTGTTCGACTATACGATCCCTAATTATTGATTCCAGTAGCTTACCTACAACAGACGTTAAACTGATTGGCCTATAATTTCCCGCCGCACCTTTATCGCCTTTCTTAAAGATAGGTGTTACGTTTGCTAACTTGAAATTATCTGGTACGCACCCCTCAGAAATAGACGCATTAAAAATCTTTGTTAGCGGCACAACAATGCTATCTTTTAATTCTTTTAGTTGTATGGGATATATGGAATCCGGCCCCGGTGATTTACGCGTTTTCATTTTATCAATATAGCGCATTACCTCCCCTTCACTAACCACAATATTATCCAAAATATTACCATTATCAAAGGTATTATGTCTATGACCGTAGGGATATTCGTTACATCTTCTATAGTAAAAACTGACGTAAAGAATTCGTTTAGCAAGGTAGCCATTTCCTTGTTTTCAGAAACTAGATCTCCGTTAACATTTTTCAACGGCCCCAAGACACTTTTTACTGGATTTCTATTGTTGACGTATTGAAAGAATCGCTTGGGGTTTTCTTTACCGTCACGAGCTATGGAGATTTCAAATTCGCGCTTGGACTTTTTTATCACACTTTTCGCTTCACGCCTTAGAGATATGTAGTTGTTTCGTAACCACAAATTGTCTTTATCGCACTTATGTAGCCTATAAGCCCTATCTCTACTCTTTATAATGTCTCCTACTCTAGAAGTAAACCACAAGGGCTTGTTATTTACTTTCGCACGCTTAATTTTGTACGGTACACATTCCTCATTTATAGTCCTAAATACTGTTTCAAACGATTCCCACATTAGTTTTGCGTTGGAGTTCCCCATTACGTTTTCCCAATTGACGTGTGACAATTTATTTCGAAATTTACAAAAGTCTGCGTGCTGGAAGTTAGGAATTTTAGTCGAGTTAGCTGGTTTCGAGTGACTTACTGAGAGGACAAACTCTACCATATTGTGATCGCTATTGCTTAACGGTTCTATTACTTGAAGATCAGTAATTAGCCTATCATCCGTAGTTATTACTAAATCTAAAATACTGTCCAACCTCGTAGGTTCCCCAACCTTTTGAATAAGAAAGCTATCCTCGAGAAAATTAACTAAACGATTACCTTCCGCGTCTCCCTGCATTGTATCGTAATTCACGTTGGCGCAATTAAAGTCACCCATAACTAAAGCCTGCTCACTACCTATTATTCTCTTTAGTTCACGATATAACGCTTCGTCCGTATCAGCTGTTTGATTAGGGGGCCTATATATAACCGCAACAACAAGTTTGAAATCGTTCAATTTAAGTTCTGCTATAGTCGAATCTATTGGTTCTGGAATTGTGTGCTTTACTTCTATAACGTTCGCAATATTATCTTTGATATACAACATAACACCGCCTCCTCGCCTACCTATTCTGTTTTTAACAAAAAGTCTATAACCTCTAATTTGATACTCCCCTACAAAGTCACGTGTTTCAGTGCTAAGCCACGATTCATTTATCGCAATTAAATCATAGTCTTTACAAGCAATTAAAGAAAAAAATTCGTTTATTTTATTTCGTAAGCTACGAGCATTTAAGGATAGAACCTTCAAATTGTTTGTAATTGCGACACCTTCGCGAGCGCAGGGGAAATTTGTGGAATTTACGCTGGGACCGTTCGAGTTACGGCAGCCTGAAAAGAAGAGACAGTATTATGAAATAGTCTTCCTAAACGCGCAGCTCCAACGTCATTAAGATGAAGTCCATCTCCGAGGAACAAGTCCCTCCTGCCGTAGAAACTGTTCCAAAAATTCGCAAAATGCACTCCTTCCTGTTGGCAAAGAGACTTTAGGTTATTGTTAATATAGGTCGCCTTGCTGTAGAAATCGTTACGTTGGATAATTCGAGGAAGTATACCTGTTAAAACAATCTTATTAGTTTTTTCCTTTAATCGCTCTAGTAAGTCCCTGTACCTAGCCAGCAGTTCTTCCGATCTAGAATTTAAAACGTTATTAATACCGACATGAATAACATACGTTGTGTCCTCGGCGGTACCGTCTGTAAAATGGTCAACACTATTAGTTATATCCTCCACCCTTGCACCAGGGTAGCAGTAACGGCGCCTACGACGAGGGTTTCTCCCACAGAATTCCTCGAGCTGCCCTCGAACAATGGAATCGCCAACGAGTCGTATTTCCGGTTCATCAGCATCTTCGAAACCTAAAACAGAAAACTTATTGTTTGTTATTACTGGTAGACAAGTCTTAGGTTTTCTCAATGGGGCTCCATTACGCACTCGAACGAAGGGTTGGGAACTAGGGGAAGAGAGAGGGCTATTAGTACTATTTATATTATTAGTAGAAACTGAGGCAGGAGGGGTCGTAACTGGAGTCTCAAGGGATTCTAATTTTGCCGTCAGGAGCATCACGCTTTCTTCAAGCCTAACTCTGGCCTCCCTCTCACGTTCTAACTCGTTCCTCAGCACTTCCATGCTTGAGCACCACCTGCAAACTAACTGTTCATTATTATTAGCCATTGTAAACGCGTAAGCGGCAAATTTCCCTTCACAGCGACTGCAAGTACTTGACGGGGGTGCCATGCTCTTAATTAGTTAAAAAACAAAAAACAAAAAACGAGCGCTTGGAAATTAATAAATTACAACGTAGGTCTACCGCGTGCTTATTGCGCCGTCACCTGAGCAAACCCGCAAAAATGTTCCTGAAACGCAGAAACAGATTCTTGTAACACAAATTTATACTAAATGAATATATAATTAAGCTACCGACGAAAGATCTGTAAAAGAAAGAGTATTAGTAGTACTTATCTGTCCGCGATTCGACCGACTTTTTTCCTTTTTTCCCACGGTGTGTGACCACACTCTACCTGACCTCCCTAAGGAAGGGGAAATGAACCTTATGACTCCTCGTTTTCTGATAGATTTGGAAAAAAACAAGGCAAGCCACGTGCACTAACCTTAGTTTGATCAAACAATATAGTACTGAATAAAGTCAATGGATGAAATATATTCGTTAATGAATGATTAGTAACACGAAGTAATATTTTTTTATATATTTATATATTTATTTATATATATATATATATTATATATATATATATATATATATATATATATATATATACAGTGGCGGCTCCTCTATAAGGGCCATAGGGGCCGGGCCCCACCAGTAATCTCTGCACAAAAGCAAAAAAATGAAATAAATTATTAAGTTTTCGAATTAGATATGTAACATTTTTTTTTTCTAAGTTATAAACGCTTTCTTCAACATGAGCATGAAATCTTATATCTAAAGGGCTCATTTAAATTGGCCCTATATACACTATTTTATAATACAGTATTACGAGAATTGACGCACCTCGCGGATCCTGATTTCTCCTGATTGGTTTAATATGCTGATCTTGGGGCCACGGTGAAGTGGCCCGGAAGGCTGAAAATTTTCGTTTAAATTATCGCAGTCATATTTGATTTAGAGATTGTTTACGGTGGGTTTTTTTGTCAGTGAATAAATATTAATCTATTTAATGAACAGATGGGGGTCATTAATCCCCACAATGTAAAGATCTGTTTTTATTCATTTACAGTTCATTTTATATTTACCTTTTTCAATGAGTAATTTTAATTAGTTACACTCCAATTACATTTTCTTTGAATAGTCAAAGATTATGTCATTGAAAACGGAACAGCTGATTAGCTTTTCTTTTTATTTGAATTCAGTCTGTTTAGGAAACCGGAAGTGAATGGTATGGTAGTGCTTAATTATAGTGTTCTAATCGATTTGGTGGCGAATAATATCATTAATATTTAACCAAAGTTTGTCTACCCTCACCGGTATTTAATGAACAGAGTAGACGAGATATTAAAAAAGCCATTTTCCTCCTTAAAACTGGAGGAAAAATTAGAAATAAAAAGACTGGGCGTATATCAGCCTACAGACATAATAATTACACAGCGAGATGGAAAAAAACTGAGAACATTTTCAAGCAATTGGTTTGGTAAGAAAGAATGGCTGACGGTTAGTAGTGCAAAGAGTTCCTTATTTTGTTTTTATTGTCTATTATATGGAGGAGAAAGTTTGTGGACTAAAACTGGTTGTAAAGATTTAAAACATCTTTCTGAACGAATCCAGAAACACGAATCTAGTAAATCTCATATAAACAATGCTGTCCAGTTCAGAATGTTTGGAACCACAAATATTTTATCTGTTATTAATGAGGGATATCGCCATGGCATTCAGAGACATAATGAAATTGTGGACAAAAATAGGTATGTTTTATCAAGAATAATTAACTGCTTAAAATTCTGTGGTACGCATGAGCTCTCATTACGAGGACATAATGAAGGTGAACAATCCTGCAATCGTGGAGTATTTTTAGACATGATTAGTTATACAGCTACCTTAGATAGTACGCTGAGTGACCATCTTGAAAACAACAAAGTTGCAAAAAACAACTAAAACAATTCAAAATGATCTTTTGGAATGCATGTATGAAGTTTACATTGATGAAATAAAAAAGGAAATACTGTAGATCAAATAAGTTTTGTTTCTGGCCATGACGATGAAACAACAGACGTGGCTTGTAATTCACAATTTGTAATTATACTACGATATCTAAAAAACTTCGAACCTGTTGAAAGATTCATAATATTTGCTAAAGTTGGAGATACGACTGCAAATGGACTTACAAGTGTGCTTACTGAAGAACTACAAAAATTTAATCTCAAACATAAACTCGTTGCACAGGCATATGATGGGGCGGCCGTAATGCGTGGCCTACATTGTGGTGTACATGTTCAAATGAAGAAAATTTATCCACATGCACATTACATTCACTGTTACGCACACCAGCTAAATATTACCGTTAAAAATGTCTGCTCATCAAATAAAAATATGAAACTGTTTTTCTCGATCCTAAATGGAATTAGCATATTTTTTAATATGTCTCCAAAGCGAAGTAGTCTGCTTCTTGAAATTTGTCAAACACGTATTCCTCATGTGTCCCAAACAAGATGGAATTTTCATTCCAGAGTGGTTAATAGTGTTAAAGAGAACAAAGAGGAGCTCACTGAATGTTTTGGAAGAATTCAGAATGATGAGGGTTGGGATGATAAAAGTATATGCGAGTCTATTGGATTCAAAAGGTCGCTTGAAGATGAGGAGTTTAATTTTTGGCTCTTATTCTTTTATTCTGGAATGAAACACGTAGAAATTTTATACAATGTCCTGCAAGCAAAAAAAACGACCAGTGTTACCACTGCACAGGCATTAAAAGACTTTGAATTATCTATGAGTCAATTAAGAGAAGAGGTTCCAGTCTTTATTTCGAAAGCTTTTGAAAATCATAATGAAATCCCATCACGTCCAATAAAAAAGGCAAAAAGGGATATAATTGGGACGAAAACTGATAAACTTTGTAGTTTTGCAAAAGATGCATGCACTCGCATTACTGACGAGATGAATGAGCGATTTGGGAAATCAGAAATATTTCGCTCCTTTGCTGTAATAGATCCCAAAGAATTTAATCATCATCTTAGACAATTCTCAGTTGAATACTGCAAAGTTATTGAAACTAATTATCCTATGCTAAGGGGAGAAAAACTGTCTTCTGAATTAGAAATCGTGTACTCAAACAAAAGCTTTGCTAATATTTCGAGCGTTTGCGCTTTAATGCGCTTCTTATACGAAAACAAACTGCTAGATACCTTTTCTGAAGTGTCAAAATTATTGGAAATTGTCTTAGTGACGCCTGTTTCTACTGCCGATTCTGAACGCTGTTTCAGTACATTGAAACGAATAAAGACATTTTTAAGAAACACGATGACACAAGATCGCCTAAATGCTTTGTCTGTCTGTTCAATACACAAAGAGTTTATATCGCAAATTCCGGACTACAATAAAAAGGTAATTGAAAAATTTGCCAACAGAAAAAACAGAAGAGGAGAATATTTATATAAATAAACATGAGTATACACCTTATGATAAAATATTAACTAATTTCTCTGTTTTTAATTTTATTTCATTCTCAACTAAGTTTATTTTACTGTTTTATAATGTGTATGTGTGTACACGCACAGAAAAGTGCAAAAATTACATGATTTACAATGATTGAACAGAATGCAGTTGCGAACTATTACCGTACTTTAAAAAGCGAAAAAACCAATAATAATTGCAGTAAATTCATTGTTTGCCTCCATACATAGTGATGGGATACATAAATATTTTGATATTAAGTATATGCATTAGTCGGGCCCCACCAACTATTATGAGCATGAGCCACCACTGTATATATATTACATAATATATATATATATATATATATATTAGATATATATATAATATATAGATATATATATTTTATTATATAATATATATATATATATATATATATATAGATATATATATATTATATATAGATATATATAATATATATATAATAATATATACGTACATAATATATATATATTATTATATATTAATATATATATATACATATATACATATATATATATATTATATATATAATATTTTATATATATATATATAATATATATATATATATATATATATAGAGATATATATACATATATATATATATATATACATATATAATATACATAATATAATATAATATATAATTAATATATGTATTAATATATATATATATATATACATATATATATATTATATATATATAATATATATATATATATATATATTATATATACATTATATAATATATTATATATATATATTATATACATATATATATATATTATATATATTTTATATATATATATATTATATATACATATATATATTTTATATATATATATTATATATAGGTATATATATATATATTATTATATATTATATATATATATATATTATGTATATATATATATATATATTATATATATATATATATATATATATATATATATATATATATATAAGCCAACAACCGCAGGGAAAAGGAAAAAGATGCGAATATATCACGAAAGCGCTTGGATTTCGTGTTTCTTTTTCCTTTTCTCTGTGGTTGTTTGCTTATTAATAAGATCACGTGTTATTCTCTGATTTTACTGCATATATATATATATAGATATGTTATACACAAGCCACGTGATTCCCCATAATACCCCATGTTTTATCTTCAATATTTAAAACAGCCCTTGAGATAAACCTCGAGTGTCCTCATCGACTCGTGCGACGCTCCTCCCCTTTTTTTTTTGTTCTTAAATGCTTGAACAGCGCATCAACGGGACGCAAACCCCTAAGTTGCGCTCTCCACACAAATTAGTCTCCGTTGATTGGGCTCGCCTCTGCGCGTCTTGGACTCTGACGTAGGAGGGATGGAGTACGAAAACAGATGCGGGAAAAAAACCCGTTAGAAGATATCTGGCGCTTCGTGGGGAATGAGTGATAGGCCGGGTGGCGATCTGGTAATTCTGCGAGTATGCCTTTGAGAGAGTTTGTTCGTTAAAGACTAAATTTGAGAGTTTCATTGAGTGAGATTTGAGCTTTTGAGACATTGAGTTTGAGAGAATAGAGAGTTTATGAGGGAATATTGAGAACCGTTAACCTAAACTACTGCGAGGGATGTAGTGGATGGGCAACTTTATAACTTAAATAATTTGATTAATGTTAATACTAGTTTAAGAAAAAACCTGAACTTAATCGTATTATATTTCGAATTTGAGATCGAACTTGTAGCCAAATGTGACTTCAATTTATTGATTAAAAGAAACTATTTCATTATCAAATACACACTGAAATCGGGGGTACAGAAGTAAGAGGAGGATAAAGATTTCACGCAGAGGGTCACTAACTTAAAGAAAGAGTCATTATAACTTCAATTTACTCATCGAGCTTTAGCAGTGACCTTCGAGAAAAAACAATTTGTAATAAGGGTCCGTCTCCCTGACAACGGACGATTTTTTATTACAAACCGGTGTCAGAAGTGGGGATAACGGACGACTTTTTATTACAAACTGGTGTCAGAAGTGGGATCTTCCCTTTCTGATACCCCCCACCTAAAAAACAAAGTGAAAAAAAAGTGCTCTCCAAGTGTGTATATGAGGGCTACCAGCTCGCAACAGACGGCGACGAACGACAACGTGAGGGTCACACGATCGAGAACCGCTGCGTGGGCTGCTGCTGCTCAGGCCGAGTCGACATCGCAACTTGCTACTGGACACCAAGCCGCACGAGGAGTAAACTTTCCCACCAACGCGGAAAGAGAGGTAAGCGACCCATCGTGTGTTGCGAGAGGTTTTTAGAGGACGAGTGGAGAGCCTCCCTATAGTGGGCAGTTCCCCTAAATTAACTCCCATCAAACCTTCATTTCTTTCCCCCCCAATTTTGATATAAATGGAATACCTTTCCTTCCAATCAGTTCCCCTAGACTCGAGTTTGAGACAAATTTTAGAGATTCAAATTCGGTCGATTTTTGGCCGATCTCATTCGAGAACATGCCTCTTGGCCAAGAAGAAATCAGTCCCAACCATGTATCAGCAACCACACCCTACCCACTTCCCTCATCCCTATGTCTCCCCTTTCTATCCAATGTATCCTCACTTGTATTCCCCCAATGTAGGCTTCCCCGATCCACACGTTAATACTGTTCCGTATAACACTAGTAATGCACCCAAATTCCATACAAATAATGCCGGGTATAAGCACGCTTGATGTCTTCTATGTGAGGAGAGGGTACACATAGCTAGACAGTGCCCCCTGATTGAAGAAGTGAAGACATTGAAGGAGAGTGAAAGGGTGCGTGAAAGGGATGAGAGCTATAGGCGAGAGAATGAAAGAAATTATCGGAGGGAATAGACTCCAGGAGGAGGCCGACGGTACGAAGACCACGAAAGAAGAGGAAGTAAGTACTCTTCTCCTTCCGAATATTCGAGAAGACGGAACTTCTCGCCGTATGAGAGAAACAGAGATAACTATGGTAACCCCAGATACGACAACAGGTATGAGGGTAACCCCAGATACGACAACAGGTATGAGGGTAACCCCAGATACGATAACAGGTATGAGGGTAACCCCAGATACGACAACAGGTATGAGGGTAACCCCAGATACGACAACAGGTACGAGAATCGGTACCGCTCTCCGTCGCCCTATGAACAACGAAGAAGAAGGGACTATTCCCCTTACGACAGAAACTACTCCCCTTGCGATAGGAGAAACGGAAGTTACCCTTCCCCCGACAGGAATGGAAGCAGGTATCCCGACAGAAGAACGGACCGAAGTCCGTCACCATATTGGAGATACGATAAGGAAAGAGAACCTAACCGCGGAAGACGCCCAGGAAAAGAATGGGAAAAAGGGCGAGATAATTCTCCGTGGCCCCGAAGAAATGACCCCTCAACCGAAAGGGACCTTTCCCCCCGTCGAGTGTCATTTAAGAAGGAGGAAGAGGTAAAACACAAGACAAAAGAACTGGAATTGAAGCCGATATTGGTAAAGAAAACAGAAGACAAAGGCAGGGACCGGGACAGAAGAGATAAAGGTGAGAAAGTGAAAGTAATCGAATGGAATGAAAGAGACAGAAAAAATCTCACAAATAAGGAAGCGAAAGAGATGAATGAAATGTATGAAAGGAATGAAAGACGCAGCTTCAATAATGATACGAAAGAGAAGTGTTTAAATGCCCATGAAACGGATGACATTGAAAGTACATATACGGTGCGAGAGGACGGAGCGTGTCTGTAGAAGAATCTGACCTTGAGAGTGACGTCTGCCTCATGCAGACCTAGTAACGAGTGCGAGGAAAGAACAGAAAGTGACCTTGACTTTGAGGTAAAGCCTCAGTCGAAGGACACAGATGCGGTGAAAATGATGGCCGAATGTCCGAAAAAAATGTATGCAATGTACGAATTAAACGAGAGAGAAGTAGAAAGAATGCATGGATTAAAATCTGAGAGCTCGATGGATGATAGTGTGATAGATGAGGACACGGTAGACCGAAGGGAAATTAATCCCCCAACGGAGACAAAATCGGTAAACGGAGTAGATGACGTGTGTTCATGTGACGTGAGTATGAGACATAACGTGACGAAGAATGACTCGTGTTTGTATTGAGGGAACGGAAGTAGTTTGAATCCGGCGAGAAAAAATGTAAATTACGAAAATGAATTAAAAACGAGTGAGGAAAATACCGTGATAATGGACGCGGAGGGATTGGCTATACAGGAAATGACGGAATTCAGCGGAAAAGACATAAATGAAGTAGCTCCCTCGAATGAGTGCCCCTGGGAATCGAGCAGGGTAAAAATAAACGAAAGTTGCGTGAGGGAGAATGCAGAACAACAAATTATGAATGTAAGCGGTCCCATGGTATCCCTTGAACTTTTGAACGAAAGGGCCGATGTCGGCCTAGCGAGGGAAGGGTCAATTGACTGTTGAATTTCAACCCCAAGTCGAAATTACGAGTCATAGTTGTAAAACTGTGAATGACGAAGTCCTAACCACCAATGGACAGATAAAAATGAAAATAAGCGCTGAGCAAAAATGTATAGAACCGCAATTGGTTTGCGCGAACGAAGGAGAAAATGTATCCGTTATCGTGAAAAATGAATCTGCTCATGATAGAGCTAAAGTTAAGAAAGCAGGAATAAAGCTGGCTGGAGAGAATTTACGATACTGCGAGTGTGAAGAGAAGAGATCCTGTAGCGCACCGAACGAATGCTCCTCCAACAGCGAGGAAATGGAGCAAGAAGTAAATGAAAGATAAGTTAATCAACTTATAAGCCGGGAGCGTACATTATTCGAAGACGAAATTTCAGAGGAAATTGATGGCGGAGAAATGATGAGTGACCCCTCGTTACCCCCTGAGTCTGCTCTGCAGAGCCGGAAAGAAGGGAAGTACAAGAATGTGTAAAAAATCCTAAATTAGACCCAGAAGAAAGGAGGAGATTAAGAAACCCTCTTAAGGACTATATTGAACAAAAGAAGAGAAAATTAAACGAGACTGAAATTGCAACCGACGAAGAAGAAACAAACGGGATGAAATACGTACGCCAGAAGAATAAACGCAATTATATTGACGAAACGAAAAGGAAAAAAGAGATAACCAATGAACCGCACCGCTTCCGCAGTCGGTACGAGGAAACGGATAGTCTGCGGTCGCACGCAGGTAGGCCGCCAGAACTCATTTAAAGGTCCTGATTGCTGGGTTAGGAGAATGGCCTTTACGACTAAAGTTTATAAGGCGGCTTAACGAATAAACAACACAAACAAACTAATTAAACCAAATGGAACAAATGGGTTAAACTCTTCCCTGAGACAATCAAGAAAGATGTTCTTTCCTTTTAACAAATCTTTTACCATCTAATATATAATCAAATTAATCCCCCCCCCCTCGGAGAGTTGAATGAAAGGCATGATTCCGGTTTGGAGTTAATAATGTTCATATAACTATACGTATTTCATAGTTTCATATAGCATACATTTTTCAGGTTATTTACTGCATATCGTTTATAAAACGTTTTATATTAGGCTTCACGTTCTAATATCGTGGCGTCTGACTCAGAAGTTTAATGGGAAAATATTCATGATTAAGAGGTTGACGTGAATGCCTAGATAGCATGTTTCACGCGTCCGAATCAGCTCTCTTTAAATTCCTTGAGCTGAAGGGAATCGAGTGGAAAGTTTATAAAAAAGAATTCATTAAGATTTCAAGAGAAGAAATTTTCTTGTTTATCATTGCTCATATAAAATATTTTTGTTTTATCTTAACGAAATTGCTCCTAAATTAATCTTGATCCCCGTCCTCTTAACTTAATGCGCCATACACGTATGGGCGCAAACCTTCTCAAATCACGGAGTCCCTTTCCAACCAATGGGCTCCCTAATTCTGCAAGGCCCCACGTACACTTTCAGCGCACATCTCAGTCTGAAGCCCAACTACTGAAACCTGCTGATCCTGAACCCCCTCGTGATTTTGAGATCACGTATATCGTGAACTCCTCATTTACGAAGGAGGCCCTTCACCACTTCAACGCTTCCCTGTCTAAGGGAATAGACCTTCTGGATGTAACCCGGTACATGCGCAGGGTCGCCCTAAAGAAATCGGAAGAAGGAATGTCCTCCACCGTATCCTACGCCACCCTCACCCTGTGTCTTGCGTTGGGAATAGCAGTCATCGGAATTGCGATCTGGAAGAGACGGTGCTGTCGCCGAGATCCTCCACCGGTACCAACTGCCAGGTTTAAAATCCCTGCATCGGGCTCCCCAGAAGCTCAGGTGACCAGATCGCCAACGCCCCCAAGAAGCCCCCCTCATGAATTTCGCTTTTCACCGACGAGCCCAAGTTTCGTCAGAAGATTGTCCTCGGCAATTCAGTCATATCGCACGCCAGAATCAGCACCTAACGTTGGCTACGAAGAAATGGGCATTCCCGTAATTAAGACTTAAACCATTTCTCCCATCTGGCCCCGTTGTGTTTTTCCCCATTTTTAATACTTACGAAAAATCGACCGAATGAAGGTACTTTAATTTATTGAATTAAATTTACATGGTAGAATTGAATTGATAAATTAATAACTTCATTCGGTAGTTAGTGCATAACTAACTGACAATTAGTGATAAGTGCTTATGTAAATTAAATCATTGAAGTTTCCTTCAGTGAACAGTGCGTAATGAATAAATAATTAGCAATACAGGTTCGATTCACGAGCCTTACTGAAATGATCTCTCTTTCTGCAACTATTAAGTTTCTCCGTCTGTGTATTTCAAATTTTCTCCCTGCTATATCGCTTTCCTTTATTTATTTTAAAAGCATATTAACTTATAAAACCATTATGATATCATTTTGTGTCATAAAGCGAGATTGCGAAAGTCTCTCGAAAGCAACTTTCTGTAAATAGAGATCAGATGCTGACCAACTTGTTTTCGCGCTGACGATGCGGATAAAGCTTGCATTCGAACTAATTGCTGACCGTACCTGATAACTAAATTATACTGCAAAATATAAATTCATATAATTTCATTCAGGTAACTAATAAAGTAGGCCCTCGGAATGTAGGCTTTCGTCTTTCGGTTGAGTATGCAAATTTTAGTATATAAAAAAGAAAAAAAAAGGAGTTTTTCCATTTTTACTTATAAAATTTATGAACTTTATGAAATTTATGAAAATTTAATTTAGTCATCCCTTTGGAAAACTATAAGAGTCGTTAGGCGACTCGTCGTACGAATTATTCCTCCTAAAGAAAGCACTTTCCACCCCAAGTTACAACAATTAGTCGTCCTAAACCGGTAGACGCATTTTTCATGATGTTAACATAAAGGAAAATGACACTATCTTGAAGGCTGATCCGTTTCCACATCGGATTATTTAATTTAGAGAAGAGCGTTGACCTTATAAGGCATTTAGAAATTAAAATTTCCCCGTATAATGTGATCTTCTTGCTGTGTATTTCTTTTCTAAAACCTACCCTTTCCTCTACTCATATATTAATTACACGGTGAGTCAATACACATTTCATTTTTCCCAGGCATAAGTTACGAGGAAAACATTTTAGTGCCTGCGATAGATATTCCACGAATATACGACTATAGGGCAACTTTTGAAGAGAGTGCCCGTAGACCCTTAAAAAGAGTTAAAAGTATTTATTCTGCAAATATAATTTTCAGAATAAATCAGTATATGTTGTTTGACTCACGGTATTTATTATGTAAATTTAATTTTTAGCTTATTGATTTGACAACTTTCAATTTATTTATAAATAGTAAGCAAGCTTAACTAGGTTAATGTCCGATTGAATTTCTCATATTTTCATTGTAACTACGAGTTCTAACGTATCTGGATAGACCTAAGTAAATTAAATTCGTGTTTTGAGAATTGCCTCTCCACTACGAATTGCCTCTCCACTACATCTTCTTGCTGTGTATTTCTTTTCTAAAACCTACCCTTTCCTCTACTCATATATTAATTACACGCTGAGTCAATACACATTTCATTTTTCCCAGGCATAAGTTACGAGGAAAACATTTTAGTGCCTGCGATAGATATTCCACGAATATACGACTGTAGGACAACTTTTGAAGAGAGTGCCCGTAGACCCTTAAAAAGAGTTAAAAGTATTTATTCTGCAAATATAATTTTCAGAATAAATCAGTATATGTTGTTTGACTCACGGTATTTATTATGTAAATTTAATTTTTAGCTTATTGATTTGACAACTTTCAATTTATTTATAAATAGTAAGCAAGCTTAACTAGGTTAATGTCCGATTGAATTTCTCATATTTTCATTGTAACTACGAGTTCTAACGTATCTGGATAGACCTAAGTAAATTAAATTCGTGTTTTGAGAATTGCCTCTCCACTACGAATCATTTCTGCTCATGGAGTATTTATCTTTCCGTATTCACGGACCATTGAAGTCCTTCGTTCGGCCTCAAGTTCCCTCAGGGACTCAATACTTTTTTTTTTTTTTTGGAAGGAACGAATTTGTTATACACAAGCCACGTGATTCCCCATAATACCCCATGTTTTATCTTCAATATTTAAAACAGCCCTTGAGATAAACCTCGAGTGTCCTCATCGAATCGTGCGACGCTCCCCCCCCTTTTTTTCTTTGTTCTTAAATGCTTGAACAGCGCATCAACGGGACGCAAACCCCCAAGCTGCGCTCTCCCCCACAAATTAGTCTCCGTTGATTGGGCTCGCCTCTGCGCGTCTTGGACTCTGACGTAGGAGGGATGGAGTACGAAAACAGATGCGGGGGAAAAACCCGTTAGAAGATATCTGGCGCTTCGTCGGGAATGAGTGATAGGCCGGGTGGCGATCTGGTAATTCTCCGAGTAGGCATTTGAGAGGGTTTGCTCGTTAAAGACTAAATTTGAGTTTCATTGAGTGAGATTTGAGCTTTTGAAACATTGAGTTTGAGAGAATAGAGAGTTTATGAGGGAATATTGAGAACCTTTAACCTAAACTACTGCGAGGGATGTAGTGGATGGGCAACGTTATAACTTAAATAATTTGATTAATGTTAATACTAGTTTAAGAAAAAACCTGAACTTAATCGTATTATATTTCGAATTTGAGATCGAACTTGTAGCCAAATGTGACTTCAATTTATTGATTAAAAGCTACGCAAACAAACTATTTCATTATCAAATACACACTGAAATCGGGGGTACAGAAGTACGCGGAGAATAAAGAATTCACGCAGAGGGTCACTAACTTAAAGAAAGATTTATTATAACTTCAATTTACTCAACGAGCTTTAGCAGTGACCTTCGAGAAAAAACAATTTGTAATAAGGGTCCGTCTCCCTGACAACGGACGATTTTTTATTAAAAACCGGTGTCAGAAGTGGGATCGGATTTTTTATTACATATATTAAATATAATATATATATATATATATAAATATATTATTTATATATATATATATATAAATATATTATTTATATATATATATATATATATATATATATATATATATATATATATATATATATATATATATATATTATATATATATATACATATATATTATATATATATATATATTTTATGTAATATATATATATATTACATATTTATTATATATATAATATATATATATTATATATATATATATTATATTTATATTTTGTGTATATATATATATATATATATATTATATATATATATATTATGTATATTATGTATATATCTATATATTATATATATATAAATATATTCCTGGATGGAATGAATTTATTGCCCACCTGAAGAGGGAATCGAAAGACCCCTATGATTTGTGGTGCTTTCATGGTAGACCCAGATTAGGACCAGTATACTTGAATATGTGTAGAAGTCGGGGTCAGTATAAGGCGACCATAAGGCGATGTAAACAGGAAGAAGAGTCTATTCCAGCAGCAAAAGCCTGTGAAGCTCGCATAAATAACGATAATAACAAATTTTGGAAATTTGTTAAGAATCAAAAGGGTGTCAAAAATATCCTCCCTCCAACAATCGATGGGGTGTCGGGGGAGGATGAAATTGCAAAGCTGTGGAAAAAACACTATTCTAACATTCTTAAGAGTGTGAGTAGGGATAATCTTAAGATAGATTGCAGCGAAACGATTGTGGGAGGGACAAGGGAAAATACTTTGATATCATTTTCTGAAGTAAAGAGGTTAATTAAAGAGTTAAAGACTGGTTCTGCGTCAAGGGTAGATGACTTATCGAATGAGCACTTAAAATATGCAAATAACGTAGTATGTCTGCATATATCATTGCTCCTATCAGCCATGCTTGCTCATAGCTATACCCCTGCAGAGTTCATGAGGGTATATATCTTGCCCCAGGTCAAAAATAAGTGCGGAGACATTCTGTCCAGCAATAATTACAGGCCTATTGCTGTCGCTTCCTGCTTCTCGAAACTACTACAAAAACTCTTGTTACGCCGATACAATGATTTCCTATCTCCTAATCATTTTGGCTTCAAAAGGTCCCACTCAACTGACCTGTGTATCTATGTACTTAAAGAAACAATATCTAAATACATTGACATTAATTCAACTATTTATAGGTGTTTACTAGATATAAGTAAGGCATATGATAGGGTGAACTACAATATTTTATTTGCAAAACTAGAAGACATGAAGGTTCCCATGTACATATTAAATTTATTGAAATTTTGGTATTCCCACCAATCTTTCACTGTTAGTTGGGGCAATATACTATCCGAGTGTTTTGGCTCCTCTTGCCGGGTGAGACGAGGCTCCTTGCTCTCCCCTATACCGTTTAATGTGTATATTGACGGATTAATTGCTTAATGAGGCAACAGAGAGATGTTGTATAGATAACACAAGGATAAATAACTTAGTTTATGCGGATGATATGGTGTTAATAAGTCCATCTTTTAAAGGTCTGGATCGGCTACTAAAAGTGTGCGAAGTGTATTCGCAGAAACATGATATTCTTTTTAACGTTACAAAGCTGAGGTTATGCAATTTCATCCTAAAAGCTGTAATCAGCCAGCTGATATAAGGTTTAAAATGAATGGTGAAGTAATTGAGGAAGTACAAGAGTTTAAGTATTTGGGTCAAACTATTACCAGCTCCTTGAGTGATGACTCGGATATAAGAAAACAATCTCGAAGCCTGTGTGCTAAAGCGAATATGACCATAAGGAACTTTCGATTCGATAGAAGTGAAGCTAAAGACACTCTCTTTCGTACTTTCTGCAGTAATATATACGGACAGCAACTGTGGGTGAATTATAAAAAAGGTTCTGGCAGAACTCTAAATTTGCTGTACAACAGGTCTTTTAGAATCTTACATAAATTATCCCCGAGATGCTCAGCTTCGCAAATGTTTGCTACCCGCAATGTCCCGAGCTTCCCGGAGGTAACAAGATGTGTTCAATACAATCTAATGCAAAGAATTAAAAAATCAACCAACCCGATTATCCATTCTATCCATGAGTCCTGCCATTTATCCTCTAAGCCATGGGTCGGGGAACTTTTTTGGGTATTACCCAAAAATCTATTTGAGTAAAATGAAATTACACCCAGACTTCAAATAAACAAAAACAAGCCAATTGCTCTTAAAATTGTTGCATATGGTGTCTCTCATACCGCCCGCATTTCCCCCAAAATTTTTAAATTTACCCCATTTGGGGTAATTTACCCCTGTTCCCCGACCACTGCTCTAAGCTATGGACTTCTTGGTACGATAACGTCTGTCTGTAGCTCCACTTAACTTCGACATTATAGTATTATTTCTAATCAATTGTATATATTTCTATCCTTAGTATATGAACTGTCATTGTATTAATAATATTTGTCATATGGACTATGGTCTGCCAATGAACCTTTTCATTTTCATTTTCATTTTCATATATATATATATATATATATATATACACACAGGGTGTCCGAGAATTATCTGTACAATTTTTGGCTGTTATTAAAAGTCAACCATGAAGTGTAGAAATTCCAGTGTTGTCCCATTTTACAGAGAATCTCATTAAGTTTTTTCTAATACCACGTTTTGACAAGTTTTTAAAAAATGTACGCGGGTGACAGACATTGATGATTTAAAAGCAAGAATCACAGCTGCTATTGAGCGAATTGATGTGGATATGCTGCAACGTACATGGCAACATTTGGAGTATCGATTGGATGTTTTGCGAATCACTAATGGTGCACATATCGAATGTTTGTAACAACGTTACTTTAATAAAAGAAACTTTTGAAAATACAGATTCTAAATAATCTTGTTTAAGAATTTTACGTGTGTTATCAAGAATTTTATTAAATGATGAAATTGTACAGATGTTCGGACACACTGGAATTTCTAAAAAACTTGTCAAAACTTGGTATCAGAAAAATACTTAATGAGATTCTCTGTAAAATGGGAAAACACTGGAATTTCTACACTTCATGGTTGACTTTTAATAACAGCCAAAAATTGTACAGATAATTCTCGGACACCCTGACACCCGCATAATTTTTAACATCCGCATCCGCACTTCTGACAGCGGATGTGATGCGGATATTACCTCTAATAAATTATGCAATTTACAATTAAATTTGCTTATAAAGTAGCTTATAAGGCCCAGTCATGCACATTTCATGTAAAGTATTAATTATCAATGAACAAACAAATATATAAACCTCAAAATATAAATACCTGGAAACAGAAAATTGAATGAAAGTTGTTTCATTGAATTTTCTGTGGCTGAAACTCTTGAGAAAGTTATTATTTTTATCGTAATGAAAACATTGATATTAATTTAATTCTTATGCATTGCCTGCCATAATAGTAATATCACGAAATTTGAAAAATTATGTCATATATTCATAATTCTGTATTATATTGATAGATTAATTAAATATCCATATCCCCATCCGCATAAGCGGATACTGAAATTAAAGATTCGCATCCGCATCCGCAGATGTTGAAAAACTGACATCCGTCCACCAGTAAATATATATATATGTTTACAGGGTGTCCCATAAGTCCGGTATCATATGAAAAATAATAAAAAAAGGCAAAACAAAAGCTTTTATTTACAGAACGTGCTCAATATGTCCACCATTGTTTTCAATGCACAAATTCAGACGTGATACCCAGTCAGCAAGCACACGGTGAATGATGTCAGGAGTAATGGTTTTACCTGCCCCAATAATGCTCTGCCGCAAATGTTCAACAGAATCAACAGATTCTTCAGGTTCCTACCATTCAGGCCATGTTTGGAAATCCATAATCTGCAGAACCTTAGAGCCGTGGTGACCCACCTTCTGTGACAGACTTGCACAATCTCCAGGAGAGCTAGACTCTGAGGTACCTCTCCCGATCTTATGGCAGTGATGATTCTGTAGCCATATGATTGGTCTGTGATGAGGTCCTTGACTACCTCCTGACTGAGATGGGGTATGGGAGGACCAACAGTGATCCTCGTGAAGTTTGGGTTGATCTCCAGCTCAGTGGCAGTGTCTAACATCTTCCCTAGGGGCCCAGACCACTTTTTGCTGCTTAGTGTCTTGCCATCCAGTGCATTCACCAGGTGTCTGAGACTCAGCTCCCCAGTGTGCAAGTCACAAACAATCCACACTAACTTTCTGCTAAGCTTGGCCTCCACATAATGCATTACTCTTCCCTCCCAGCCAGTATTTACATTAGTACTCTCACCTCCTATGGCCAAAAGGGTCTGGTCTGCTCCTCTCTCTCTTCGCCAGTTCACCAGATGATCAGCAATGACCTCAGCATGACCTCTCTTCTGCAGCTTCCTCTGGTACAAAATGCCACAAATATTTCCCACCTGGTTCATTGCACATTGTGTAGTGTTCTTCCTTAATGAGGCCAGGAAACTGCTTGTCACTGACCTCAGCTTCCATCATCACTTTGGTGTCATCTCTTTTCCCATCAAAGAAGATACAGGTGACGTCATTTTCCCTAATCTCTTCATCAAACTTCTTGACCAGCCCCTTCGTCAGTCTCTCCTGAGCCCTCCTCACCTTGTTGTGGTCAATCACCAGTGTTGTGTCAAACTCTGTGATAAGACCAGCATGAATCCAAGCAGAAGTAGCAATCTCTGCACGCTCTCTTAGCCCAGTGTGCTGTCTCAAGCTAGCCAGAGCTATGTTGGTGATATCTTCAGTGTTGTATTTCTTTAGCCACAGGCAAGGAAGAAGTTGTCGCAGCCTCTGGTATGAAGTCTTCGTCATTTTCTCTCCTCCCTCCCTCCTCCAGTATATCTCCAGTCTCCTCCAACTCCATCTCCAGCAGTGACTCCTCCCTCAACTCCTCTTCTTTCTTGGCTGACTCCTCTGCCTTCCTCCTCCTCTTCTCCTCGGCCTTCCTTCTCTGCTCCTGTTTCTGCAGCACTGCTTCCTGTCTCCTGGTCTCAGGGTGATCAGCTAGACCAGGGGTGGGGAACCTTTTTTCATTGGAAGGCCGCATTTCATTTAACCAAGACCCTATTAGGCCGCATGCTGAGAATTTAACATATACATACAACAAAATATCATATTTTAGTCTACAATCTACATATTTATTAATTTTAAATCAAACTTGATAATACGTGAGGGCTTTTATAATAAATAAAAAATTCAGCAAGTGCACATTTATTTTTGGGGGGAATAATTAACAATAGAACTAATATTAAGTGAAAAATGATATTAAGTGAAATGATGTTAATATTAAGTGAAAAAGTGATAAACCATTTAATGACTTTTTTGTGACTGCTTATTGCGGGACAGTCGTACATTTGGTTCCAATATCGTTGACCGTAGTTTTAGTTGGTCCTCCAGGTGAATATTCGTCATCTGAGATCTCAAGCGCGTTTTCATTTGAGTCACATATGAAAACGTTGATTCACAACAGTAGGTTGTGCCGAAAGAAGGCAACATTCGACGAGCATGTTGGCACAGACGTGGGTATTCAACGCCACTTTTCCATATTTCAACAGGATCCTTCTTAGTATCAAATAGAGACTTAAGGATATTATCTTCTAATAGCTCAATCAACTCCATCTGTAAATCTTCAGGTGCTTTGGAGACACCAACCAGGTGTGGTTGGAAAGCTAGTTTCAGTGTGAAGTCATGTTTCTCAAAATCTTCAAATCTTTCATCGTATTCTTCAATCAGGGAGTCTAGGACAGCTGTGTATTCTTTCACATCGCATTCCGTTAATGATTTGCTTGTATCTTCATCAATTACCTTTGCCAGTTCAGGGAAGTGTTCAGCTGAAAGTTCCGATCGGGTGAGGATAGTTTTGAAAAAGCGCAGCTTCCTCCGAAAAGCCTGGATTTTTTGCCACATTTCATATATGGATTTAGTTTTACCTTGCAAAGAAATATTCAGGTAATTTTGCTTGACATTACGTCACACAAAAATGCAGCATTTCTGCAGAAATCCTTTTTTGACAATTCACATGGTTCATTGAGTTCCTCAGAAAATCTTGTGATTTGTTTTTGCAAAGACAAAAGTTTTTCAAAGACTTGCCCTTGTGACGATCAGCGCACTTTAAAATGATACGGAAGATCCACACTGAATGTTTCATCATCAAGCATAAGCATATTGCGAAACGCGATGTCGTGATGCATTTGCTCTAATGTAGTTCACAATACGTATAACTTTACTTAATATGTCACTTAAAACAGTAGATTTGGCACAGAGATTCTGTTGATGCCAAATACAGTGAAAGGAAATCAAGCTATCTGGATTTGGCAGTTCTTTTTGTAGTAGCGCAACAAATCCGGCACATTTTCCTCTTATGGAAGGTGCACCATCTGTGCATACATTTACTAAATTACATAAATTCAGTTTCGCTTCACGGCATTTTTCTTTGAAGAGAGACAAGACGTCAATTCCACGTGTCTTTCCCGTAAGGGTACCCAAAGCCAGTAACTCCTCGTAGCATTGAAAATCTGCAGTTATAACACGAATAAAAAATGACACTTGCGCTGTCAGTAATATCAGTGGACTCATCCAAGGTAATTGAATAATAAGTATTTTCGCTTTGGCATATTGTATGAAGTTGTTCAGTTACATTGAGGGCTAATTCATGTTGCCGATCAGTTATGGTCCTCCTTCTTGAAAGAGGTAGTTGTTTGTATTTGTTAACCTTGTCTGAATCTAAAGGGGCTACAACTTCAACAATGCATTCTTTTATGATTTCCACATCACTATATGGCTTACCTCTTTTTCCAAGTATATATGCTACTTTATAAGTTGCTTCAGTGATTTCAGTCCCTAGGCCTGACATCGTTTTAAATACTTGCTGTTGTTGCTGCTTTTGAAGTTTCATCTTCGTAAGTGCAAACTTTCGGGGTTCTTCTTCCAATATAGCATACTTGTGGTTCTTATGAGTTGCATAATGCTGATATGCATTGTGTTTCTTCACTGTTGCAATTATGGAGTTGCAGAGCAAACACATCATTTTATCTTTCTCAGTAACTATGAAATACTGCCATTCCCATTCTTCATGGAATACTCTGTTCTCTTCCTTTAATTTTCTTTTCACAGTTTTTGACATGATTGGGGTACCAGAAGATTTTTAAATAAAAATGGTACACGAATTGATCAAGGATTTACAGTTTTAAAGGAAGCAAGCGTGCGTGTCACTATCCCTAAAGGGGTATCAGTTGCTGTCCATTATCGTACGGTATGAATTCTGAATGTCAAATAGGCAGAAGGCCGCAACTAGTACCCCAAAAGGCCGCAGGTTCCCCACCCCTGAGCTAGACCCATCTGGTGTGCCCCCACACTTCCCACCTTTTCTCTGACCTTTAATGAAGGCAAGCTCCTGCACTGGTATCTTCTGCTCGCTCCTACAGCTGCAGTCAATGTGAACATCACTGTTGCAGACAGGGTTGCACCCAAGCTCACTGCAGCTCCTGATCACACAGTGACAGGTCAGGATGTCCAGCAATTTGCCCAGTTTCATCATGAACCTATCTTTGACCTCTAGCTTCACATTGCCAATGGACACCTTCACCCTGTCATCCCACAGTGCCTTCACTTTAACCCTGATCCTGACCTCAGTGTTGATTACAGGTCCTGTGAATAGAGCGTTGGCCTTTCTCCATTGAGCCAGTAGCCCTGGAACAACGCCGTTGTTAATCAGGTCATTAACTGGGTAATTCCTCCTGTCTTCCTCACTCATCTCTCTCCTCAACAAACCATACCTCAGCAGATCTCTGGCTGTTGGCAGCTGCAGGGGGAAGTTCCCTCCCAGTCCTCACCAAATGACTTAGGTGACAACTTGATTTGCTTCGGGTTCTGAGTTCTTTCTGACTAGGCTGACCATATTTCCTTGAGACAAAAAACGGGACAGTGGGGTGGCAAAAAAGGGACGGGGTTATGTAATATTCTGTATTCATGAAAAAGTAAGTACATAAACCGGGACAAAATTAACATTTTTATTAAAACGACGGGACGGCCAGGAAATATAAAACAAACGGTACTGTCCCGTTCAAAACGGTACGTATGGTCAGCCTATTTCTGACTCATCCTGTGGACCTGTGAACAAAAGAAATGTCATTGAAATTTGGATAGGCCTACTGATTATGATTACATAAAATTAAGCTAATTGAAATTCTTAATATCTTCCTATAAGCTCAGATAAAAGGTTGTGTTGTTATAGGTACAAGACTTAATTATTCAAAGTAATGAAAATTTCATATATCTATCATATCAAAATATACAGAAAGTTTGGGTCACACATAACATTTCAAATAATTTGAATTACACAATATTTACATTACGAAGTAATCAAAATTGTCAAAGAGGAGGTAAAACACATGCCTTCACAATCAAAACTCCAGCATTTGTGACTATGTGAAACTTAGAAACCATACTGCACACCAAAAATAACCAAAGTTGACCACACATATCAATGGCACATTGATATACGATGCTACAGTCATACTTATGTTATATTTCAAACCTTTATGGTCAAATATAAGTAGGTAAATGGCTTTTTTAAACAACACTAAAGATATTTCTAAGTTTGCTAGATAATATGACATCATTTGAGCATTAGTAGTTTTTGAATTGTTGACTTTACTAAAATTGACACACCCTATCCTGTCAGCTTCTCAGACGTTTTGTCCACAAGGTAAAGCGCAGCAGTGCTTGATCTCGTGTGTTTTGCCATCATTACAGTACAATTTGATAAATAAATACAGAAGTTATTTTGATTCACTATTCCTAAAATATTAATCAAATTGCAAAACAAAGTTCAAAGGATGATGAAGGCTTAACTCTATTATCTCAGATAAACACTGAGCAGATACGCTTGTAACGTGGCAGCAGCTAAACAACACTCGTATCCACGTAGCAGCAAGAGAGACACTGAACTGTAGTGCATTGCGTTGTATGTCATGCAGCGCATAGATACCACGAATAAGGGGATGCCATCTATCGCCTACAACAAATAGTAGAATTGTGCATATTAACGCTAAATTACAAAGACGCTAAACATTTTTTTTATTGAATTTCATGTCATGTTATTGAAACACAACTTGAGATAGTGCAGTGAAGCTACGTAGTGATCCTATTGTGCAAAAAACAACTCGATCTGAAGAGTGTTAACACTTCTCATATTTAACCGGCATGCATTGAGGCAATGGCAAATTGGCTCCCAAAATCCTGTTCGTTTGAGCTACCTGTAAAAATAGATATTTGCAAGAAATATTTTATGAAGATTATTTTTGTGATAATTGCCACCATATAAGAGGTTGGGAGCATGATAATTCAGATATTCGAAAATAAGGACAACCCTAATATATATATATATATATATCCCCGCAAGGGGGTTCTAAGCTCGTGCTCTTGAGTGCTCTTTGTGCTCGTTTGTACGTGCTTGTTCCTGGAGGTTTCACGTGCGCCCTCCCGGCCCTAGCACCCAAGGATGATGGGGCTCGACCCTGCAGTCCTTGTCATCCTTGGTCTTTTTCCACTTCGACTTTCCCCTCCACCCTTTCTTTTTCCTCTGTCTTTCCTCTCACTTTTTCTTTGTTTTTCCGCTGAGATATGCCCTTTAAATAGAGGCGAATCGGTTCTTCCCGAACTAAAAAAAAAAAAAAAAAAAAATATATATATATATATATATATATATATATATATATATATATATATATATATATATATATATATATATATATATATATATATATATATATATATATATATATATAGAGAGAGAGAGAGAGAGAGAGAGAGTTAGATGCGTTGAAAGAGACGCTCCTCCCAAAGCCCAGTTACTCGGAAGTAGTTCAGCAAGTCAGATCTCCAAGAAGCACGTCGGGCAGCGAGGGAAACGAAATCCCCGCTTACAACTTCCTCCCTGATGGTAGGGTGGAAACGCAGCATGCAGTGGTAGCGGTCAACCCCCCCTCCCGTTCAGGAAAGGACCCCTGCTCCCGATTTCACAATGAGGAACAGGGACGGTCCAATGCCGAGAGACAAGGCATCATTGCCCTCTTCCCTGCCTCCTACTGCAGAGGAGAGGTGTTCGATTATGCCTCGCTCGGTGCGCAGTTCCCCCTCCTCCCACCGAAGAAGGAGTGGCACGCGCGGCCGTCAGGTTATAAACACCGCTAACAGACCCTCACCAAGCCACAGAGTAAGGGAGGGGCCTCCTATCCCCCAAAGGTTGTGCCACCCATCCCCCAGGCAGGCGAACCCTGCCTCAGGGAGATCGAGGGAGGAAGACGACGGGTGGGTAACTATTAACAGGCGCCCTTCCCGAAGGTTTCCTCACCAGGTCTCCGCGGCGAGGCCACCGATGAGGAATCTCACTCTCTTTGTGTCGCGAATTCAGCTCTCGAACGAGGCAAGCGATATTCGACACATGATGGAAAAAGTCATTTGTGAACAGAGTATATTGATAGTTAATAAACTAAACACGAAATCTCCGTATTATAACTCATTTAAAGTAATAATTAAAGGTGTAAATGCGCATTTCAACCCGTATAATATGAGTCAATGGCCAGACGGTATTATTGTTAAGGGTTTATTCACTTTTCCAGGAGATTTGATAACAGGCAAAATAATAATAATAATAATAATAATAATAATAATATTAATAATAATAACACTGGTATGCATATGAAATTTTTTTGTCTGCTGTGAGGGTTTTTTCAACTCATATTATATAATTCGACCATGCTGAATTCGAAAATGATATTGGTTTTCCTCAATCAGGTCAGGTTTTTTCTCTATTGGCCATTTATTTTAAGTCCAATTTTCCCCAAATTTATTGATTTTTTTAGCTTAAACACTGTAGATACGAGTAATATTATAAGAACACTCGTGAAAAATGAAAACATTGTGTGAATAAATACTTTTATTCATACAATGAATATGGAAAAAAGTTTATTGAGGAAGGAATGAAGTTTTTTTGGCTTTCCGTCGGTGTTTTTCTTCGGGCACGTCTCGCTTCAAACACCAGCAATAGTCCGCCAGCATATTGATATCCCAGTTTCCCTGGTACCTCTCTTCCATTATTTTGATATCTTGGTGAAATCGTTCACCCTGTTCCTCACTATAATCCCCGCAATTTTCAGGAAAATAGTCCAAGTGGGACCACAAAAAGTGCATTTTTATGGACATGCGCGACCCATGAGCTTTGAAAGCTTCCATCAAGTTTTCGACAACGGACTCGTAATCTGGACTTCTACGCTTGCCAAGAAAATCAGTGACAACTGATTTGAATGCCTGCCAGGCATTCTTCTCAGTTGGAGTCATTGCGTTTTCGAACTGAGTATCCTTGATCAAAGTTCGAATTTGAGGACCATCAAAAACCCCAGCATTTAGTTTAGCATCAGATATATGAGGAAATTTACTCTCGAGATATCGGAATGCTGAACCCTCCTTATTCATTGATTTGATGAAATTTTTCATCAAGCCCAGCTTAATATGAAGTGGTGGGAGCAAAATTTTTGTTGGTGGTACAAGGGGCACTGAAACGACATTATGCGACCCAGGTTCAAAATTCTCTCTGGATGCCCATTCACGCTGTGCATAGTGCTTCTCATCCGCTCGGCTATCCCATTTGCAGAGGAAACATGGGTATTTCTTGTACCCCCCTTGCATTCCCAATACAAATGCCACAATCTGAAAAAAAATGAAAATATTTAAAGAATTTAGAGAATTTGTTCTATCAGATAAAAAATCTATGCATTGGACTGTATCACTTCTGTGGGGAAGTTAAGTGTTCTTATACGCTCTCAAATAACCTTTGGAAAAACAACATAGTCAATAGCAATAGTTTACTTATGATATTAGTATTACCTTCAAATCTCCACAGATCCTCCAGTTATGTTGGTCGTATACGAGAGCATCCAGTAAAATTTTCATGTTATCGTAGCTCTCAGTAAGTTGTACGGAATGTGCTACAGGGACTGATGCAACCCTATTCCCAATGTTGAGAAGTACTGCTTTCAAACTTCGTTTAGACGAGTCTATAAATAGCCTCCATTCTGATGCGTTATATGGCAGGCCCAAGGATTCGATTAGCCCCTCAACATTGCAACAGTACACTAAGGAAGAGGTATTTTCGTGCACTGCAAAAAACTTGCGGAATTCTTCCTCTCGTTTCCTATACCAGGAGAATGTTGTTCCCGGAGCCAGCAAGTTGTCCTCTCGAAGTCGTGAGCCCAAGATCTCGGCAGCTAATTTGGAAAGTCCTAAATCCCTGGTAAGATCATTAAGTTTGGCCTGGTTGAGAGGCCTCGGCTCATTTGAAGCGGTATTTTGAGGTATATACGACTGGGACTGGTCATTGGCATTGGTCATTGATTCATCATCAGAATCATCGAAGTCCAGGGTTTGAGGTGGGTCGGGTATTGGAATTCCAGGACCATGGGGTACAGGTCTCATAGCAGAAAGAATGTCAGGGTAAACAACAATGTGTTTATTCTTCTTGTTAACTCCTGAAAATAGAAACACAGAAACATGGATATAAAACTTGCATATGAAATAGAAGAAGCATTCAGACAATGGCGGCTCGTGAGGGAAGGCTGCGGTCTGTAAGATATGAAATAGGTCGATGGAGTCTGTATATTTTCTTTCTTTTTCATTCATATTGTCCCTTCGGGGACAATATGAATGAAAAAGAAAGAAAATATACAATCATTGTATATGTAAATGTAACTTGTATAACAATATGTATGTGTAAATGTATTTTCTATAACAATATGTATATGTAAATGTATGATTACCATTATGGTGAATATTATGCTATATATGGTGAATATTACATTATGGTGAATATTATGTCAAGTTTCATACGAGGATTTCAAAATATTTAAGAAAAATAAATTTATAAGCCCACCTTGGAGGTTTGTCATGCAGAAATAGCAATCTGTCACGTGATCCTTTCCTTCTCTCCAAATCATGGGAATTCCAAAAGGCAAAGATTTCGCTCTGCCTTTGCTCCATCTTCTCAAATTTTCAATGCACGTCTTGCAGCACATATGAGGGGCGAAATTTTTGTCCTGGTCCCCTACCTTAATTCCAAAGTATGCTCTATACATTGTCTTCACAAATTTACAGTAGTGATTTGGGACTGGTTATTTGGCATGGTAACCGTCCCACATATGTAGCAGAATCTATTGGGATCATTTTTACACGCTCTATTCATTATGAAATATTTTATCTATATGCCTGAAAAGTAAAAAAAGATATTATACAAGTGAAACAAGTGATGATAGATGTTACTGTTCCAATTCCGCTTTGACAAAATCACGAAAAATTCTATTTTACTTATGAGGCCATAGCCGGATAACCTGAGCTGATTGAGAAAAACGGATTGCAGATTCGAAATCAGCAGGAAACACTTTATAAGAATCACTTACAAAACTCTTGACAGCAAAATTGATGCATACCAGTGTAATAGGGGCCCTAACGGTAATGCCTGAAAGTTGTACTGTGTATAATAATAATAATCTTACTAATAATTAATAAATCCTCTATCGGTCATGGCGGATAACTTGTTGAAAATAGTCTCATATAATGTAAGGTCAGTGAGGAATTCAACTAGATGTTCATAACATCTGCGACAGTGCAGATTTGATACTCCTGCAGGAGCACTGGCTACTATAGCAAGAGCTAAAATTCCTCTCTACCATCTATGATGACTTTATGTACCATGCGTCATCAGCAGTAGACTTGTCAGATGAATTAATGTACGGTAGACCTTTTGGTGGTGTTGCTTTCTTAATAAGGAAAAATTTGTCAAAATATATAAAATTTTTAACAAGCGATAATGTAAGGTTGTTAGGCATTGAATTACAAGTGAACAATGATTGCATATTGATTGTAAACTGCTATTTACCATATAACAACGGCAGTAATCTAGATGAATACATTGATTTGCTGTACAAAATTAAGTCATTATCAGATAACCCCAAATATTCTCACTGTATAATAATGTATAACGCACATGTGAACTCATAATTCTTTGTAGAATTGGGTAACATGTGCGAGTCGGCAAATTTAAGTATAAGTGATGTAGATGTATTAGGGGTAGCCAGTGGTAATTTTACATACGTT